>OU343217.1:376677-392911 GCA_910596185.1 Chrysanthemum makinoi | reverse complement strand
TTTTATAAATAACGCCGTTTATTTTAAGTTAATGCTTTTAGGTAATTTGTTTAAGTTTTAATTAAAATAGTTTATTTAAGTTATTTTATTTTATAAAATCACAAAAACATCATTGTAAAATAGTGATAGCGTTTATTTAATATATTTTAACTTTTTAATTTTCTTTAATTTACTTAAGTCAATTAATTCTTCATAAACCTTTCTTTAGGTAAAATAACTCAAAATCCCACTGACTACTATCCTTAGTGATTATTCGACATCCTAAAGTGTTGAACACCATTCATCCTCCTGTGGACTTAACGCACCCGGAATCCACTATATTCTCCATCTAAATTGCATTTGCCTTTCGATGCTTTTAAGTTTATTACGGTTGACCATTCACAAGTGGTCACCTGGTGATTAAACTTTGAAGCTCTGAACCAATCAAATTTTTATGCCGCTGCCGGGTTACGGCTTTAAGCTGTTTTAAGGCTGCACTTGACTTGCATATATACCATCTTTTTTGTAAACGCTTTTTGTAAGTTATCATAAATCAAAAAGTTCATTAACACTTTTCCTAAAGTGTTAACAAACCCAAAAAATAAATATAAAACAACAAAACAATCGAACGCTATCTTGTATTTTCTTTTGAGATTCTTAAAGAGATACGATTTGGTTAAACGAGACGATACCAAAAATATTGTCAAAAAGTTTTTCAACCCATCGACATATCCATACCTACGCCTTTTCGCTGGTACTTAATATATACAAATCAACCAATCGCGAAATCAAGGCAGACACCTACCAACTAGTGTGACCATAATAAGTTCCCAACAACGATTTAAAACTTGCCTTTGTGTCCTTGTGATTTGGTGTACCTTTTTCAAAGAAGCCATTTCATTTGTGATTATTGGTTAAGTTCACTTGTCGCTTTGCCTCGCGATTTTTTTGAAAATTGATTTTAAACTGCATGCGCACTCGTTTTCCAGCTCTACAAGTCCACTTTCTCGAGCTTGCAAATATTCCTCGTACGAGGACGTTTCTCGCTCTTCACCGTGGATCGGAACGCCTACCACCACCACCCCCTCGCCGAATGGCGAAGATAAGCCGATGAATGAGCCTCAAGCACCCATCGAGGGTTACGATGCTATTATTGTCCCAAACATCGTGGTCGATACCTTTGAGCTCAAAACCGGGTTGCTTAATCTTGTAACCCAAAGCCAATTTATGGTTTTGAGCGGGATGATCCTCATGCACATATTCGATGGTTTAACAAGATTGCATCTACCATCAAATACAAGAATGTACCACATGAAGCTATCGCTTCTTCTGTCCCATTCTCTAGAGGGACAAGCCCGGAATTGGCTTGAGAAACAACCCCTCGTTCCATTGAGACATGGGAGGATCTAGTCACCAAGTTTGTTAACGAATTCTATCCTTCATCCCGAACTACAAGTCTTAAGAATGAGATAATGAAATTTGCTCAAAGATTTGATGAATCATTCAGTGAGGCATGGGATCGTTATAAAAGAGTTGCCCGCTAGTGTCCATCATCATGGTTTTACCGAAGTTAATGCAAATGGATACTTTCTACAATGGTCCGCACTAAGGTGACCAAGACTCTTAAATGCCTCCCGGAGGTAATTTCCTGAGCAAGACCACAAAAGAAGCCTTGCAAATCATAGAAAACAAGTCCCAGTCCGCCTCTTCCGAGCAAAGACATATCAATCTCGCCATGCCGACCTTCTACTTCATCTTCCGTGAGTACATCTAGCACCGATGCTAAGATTGACAAACTCACGGATATTGTTCAAGCTTTGGTTCTTGCTAACCAAAAGAAAGTCACTTTCACACAAACACCATCACATGGTGAAGTGAAGAAAGTTGAAGTTTGTGTTACTTGTGGTGGTCTTCATGCATACTACAATCTGTATCGCCACCGATGGTAGTCCGCTTGAAGCTAATGCAGCCGGAATTTCAATCAAGGAGGTAATCAATACCGCCCTCAAATGAACCAAACTACCGTGCTAACACTTATCGTGCACCACCCGTTTTAACGAATCCTAACACACAAAACCGAATCGAACCAACCTAGAATGAACCAAGGTTATCAAAACCAAGGTAATTTCTATCCCAGACCCAATCAAGGTTTCCAACATCAAGGAAATCTTAATCAAAACAATTTCAATCGAGGGAATCAATTTCAAGGAAATGTAAATCCTAACCAAGGGAATTTTCAATAACAAGGTCATAATCAAAACATATTCCACCTCAAAATTTCCTCCGCACGTACCATCATCCGATGAGTTATTGAAGCAATTCATGAAATCCCAAGATGAAATGAACAGGTTGTTGGTCAATGATCACATCTTAAGAAGTCTTTAAATGATCAACCCTCGGGCTCAAGAAAACTTCCGAGCAACACGATCGCTAACCCGAGGGGCGATGCAAAGGCGATCACAAACATAAGTGGTGTTTCATACAATGGACCCGCTATTCCTACTACCTCTTCTTCTTCTCTCCCGAAGGGAGTGGAAAGTGAACCCAGGCTACAAAGGACAAGGAACTTCCTACTAATAATCTGAGGTACCAACGATGTCCAACTCAAGTTGTCCAAAACCCAAATCCAACCCGTGAGTTTGTTTTGAACCTCCTGTTGTTCCCGTTGAGAACCCCAAATCCAAATCTTCTATTCCTTACCCATCACGCTTGAATGAGCAAAGCTCGCGAAAAGCCGGTCATCAAATGGACAAATTTTTTCAAATTTTCCAAGAACTACATTTTGACATAAGCTTTGCGGATGCTATCATGCCGATGCCCAAGTTTGCATCAACTCTCAAACACATGTTAAGCAACAAGGAAAATCTGTTTGAAATGGCTAAACTCCTTCGAATCGAGAACCGCTCGCATTATCCCCAAGAAGCTTCGAAAAGCTTGGAGATCCCGGAAAATTTCTCTTACCTTGTGTATTTCCGTGAATGGTTGAATGCTGCCTTGCCTTAGCAGATCTTGGTGCAAGCATCAACCTCGATGCCTTATTCAAGATGGAAGAAATTTTCTTCCGAACTTACTCCTACATGCATGACTCTCGAGCTTGCATCGTTTCCATATCCCGTCCTCTTGGCATTTCCGAGGATGTATTTGTGAAAGTAGGAAAGTTCCATTTCCCATTTGACTTCGTTGTTGATTTTGATCGATCATCGGGTTCCTCTCATTGTTGGTCGAGGATTCTCGAGAACGGCCGTGCTCTCATTGATGTATTTGAGCAAGAAATCACATTACGGTTGGTAATAAAGTCAGCCACCTTTAACCTTGATCAAACTTCGAGGTACTCCGCAAACTATGATTCTGAATGGTTAACCCAATAGATATCATTGATGTTTCAAGAGTACTCTCAAGAAGTTCTTGGTTATTCTCATAATTGCGGAGTGGGGATCCCACCACATCTTCTCAACCTATCATAGCCAATTCCACTCCTTCTATCACTCCTTTTGAGGGAAGCGACTTCATCTTGGAAGAGATTGAAGCATACTTGGCTAGTGATTCTGCTCCATGGGAAATTGATCACGCTCCATTGACATTGAGGGGACATACTTCATTGAGAAGTTTCTTAATGATGATCCATCATCAACCCTCACACTAGTGATTCAATTCAAATGAGATTAATCTGAGGGAGATATTCTTCTTGAGAAGTTGTTAAAGACATTCTCCTCCTCTCCCTCCCGCCAAGCTTCATAACAAGGAAGTCAAGTCAGTTGAGAAACGAAGAATTTCCTCAAGTCAACTTAAGGACTTACCACCTCATCTCGAGTATGCATTTCTTGAGGGTGATGATAAATTACCCGTCATTATTGCTAGAGATTTGAGTAAAGATGAAAAGACTGCTCTCATAAAGGTCTTGAAGTCACACAAGCAGGCAATTTCTTGGAAACTCTCCGACATTAAGGGTATCAACCCCGAGTTTTGTACTCACAAAATCTTGATGGAGGATGACTTCAAACCAGCAGTTCAACATCAGAGAAGGGTGAATCCTAAAATCCATGATGTTATCAAACAGGAGGTTATCAAACTTCTTGATGCAGGAGTAATTTACCCGATCTCGATAGTCCTTGGTTAGCCCAATTCATGTGTTCCAAAAAGGGTGGCATAACTGTTGTCACAAATGAAGAAAACGAGTTAATTCCAACTCTATTGGTTACGGATGGCGTGTTTGTATTGACTATCGTAGTTGAATGACGCCACCCTAAAGACCATTTTCCTCTACCCTTCATGGACCAAATGCTTGAGAGATTAGCGTGGAACTAATACTATTGTTTCCTTGATGGTTTCTCGGGTTATTTTCAGATCCCCATTGATCCACTGGATCAAGAAAAGACCACATTCACCTGCCCATACAGAACTTTTGCCTATAGACGATGCCTTTTGGCTATGTAACGCCCCGCACGCTCCAACGATGTATGATGGCCATTTTCCACGACATGATCGGTGAAACAATGGAGGTGTTTATGGATGACTTCTGGTCATTGGGATTCATTTCAAAATGTCTCTCCCATTTAGAAAAATGCTCCAACGGGTGAAGACACCAATCTTTGTCTAAATTGGGAGAAGAGTCACTTTATGGTCAAAGAAGGCATAGTCCTTGGCCATAAAATTTCAAAAACGGATTGAGGTAGATAGAGCAAAAGTCGATGTTATTGCTAAATTGCCTCATCCTACTACCGCCAAAGGTATTAGGAGTTTTCTAGGTCATGCCGGTTTTTATCGCAGATTCATACAAGATTTTTCTAAAATCGCCCGACCTATGACCCATCTTCTTGAAAAAGATGCTCTTTTATCTTTCTCACCGAAAGTGCATCGAAGCTTTTGAAACATTAAAGAAAAAGCTTACGGAAGCACCCATTCTAGTTGCTCCGACCGATTTACCCTTTGAGCTCATGCTGCATGCAAGTGATTTTGCTATCGGTGCGCCTTGGGGCAACGTGAAACCAAGCATTTTCACTTATCCACTACGCGAGCAAGACTATGACTGAAGCTCAAACCCATTACACCACCACGAAAAAGAATTATTAGTGTGGTGTATGCGCTTTGAAAAGTTTCGCCATACCTAATCTTGACCAAATGCTGTGTATACGGATCACGGCTCTCAAATATCTCTTTGCAAAACAAGATGCAAAGCCGAGATTGCTCCGCTGGGTTCTCCTCCTACAAGAATTTGATATCATTATATGATAAAAAGGAGCCGAGAACCTGGCTGCCGATCACCGTCCCGATTAGAACCCTCACCAAGATTTTTTGAAAAGGAAATAAATGAAACATTTCCTCTCGAGACACTCAATGCTGTTTCTTTTCGTGGAAACTCTACTACCCCATGGTTTGTCGACTTCAAGAAATTACCATGGTAACTTCATAGTGAAAGGATGACGACCCCCAGAAGAACAAATTCTTCAAAGATGTTAAACATTACTCGGGACGACCCCACTTATTCAAATTCGCGGATCAAGTCATCCGACGGTGTGTATGGACGAAGCCAATGACATTCTCAAGGCTTGCCACTGGACCCACGGGGACATCATAGCCCCAACTACACCGCCAAGAAGGTGTTTGATTTCGGATTCTATTGGCCCACGATTTATAAGGATGCCCATGAATTTGTCAAAACCCGTGGACGCTTGTCAACGCCACGGAAATATCTCACAAAGAAATGAAATGCCGCAAAACGCCATTCAAGTGTTTGAGATTTTTGACATCCGCATTGACTTTATGGGGCCATTTCCATCATCTCGAGGAAACAAATACATACCGTGGCCGCTTGTCTATTTGTCAAAATGGTTGAAGCTAAGGCTTTTTGCCTACCAACGATGCACGAGTTGTTGTAAAATTCTTAAAATCTCTTTTTGCTAGGTTTGGAACTCCACGAAGCTATAATCGTGATCGTGGTACGCATTTTTGCAATGACCAATTTGATAGAGTTATGCAAAAGTATGGTGTAACTCACCGCCTCTCTATCGCACCACCCCCAAACAAGTGGGCAAGTGGAAGTTTCCAACCGAGGGATAAAAGAATTTGAAAGGACAAGAGGCGAAAACCGCGTCTCTTGGTCGGATAAGCTAGATGACGACTCGCCTTCCGTGATAGCTTATAAAACACCCATCGGGTGCACTCCATAAAAGCTTGTATACGGGAAGGCATGTCATCTACCGGTTGAGCTTGAGCACAAGGCATACTGGGCCTTGAAGCATGCCAATTTCGATATTCGATACCGTGATCACCGAAAAGTTCAAATGAATGAATTAAATGAACTCCGGATCATGCATAGAACTCTTTGATCTATAAAGAAAAGACAAAGAAGATTCATGACCTAAAATCAAAACCGCTTTCAACGCCGGTGATCGAGTCCTTCTTTTCAACTCAAGATTGAAGATTTTCTCGGGAAAACTAAAAACCCGCTGGTCTGGACCATTTACCATCACTAAAGTATTTCCATATGGAACCATTGAGTTATCTCAACCCGATGGTCCAAATTTTAAAGTGAATGGTCATCGGTTGAAGCATTATTTTGGAGAGGACATCCCTCCCGTGGTTGTCCCAGATCTACAAACTTTCCCCATGAACCAATGAATGCGGGATCGAGTCGCTTAGCGACTGGGAATCAAAAACATATTGCCATGGTTTCACCCGTGTAACACCCTAGTGTGGGGAGATGCCCACTGTTGTATACAAGTGTTTCAAACAAAAATTCAAAATAATGGCCGTAGTATTTCCTTTTACATTCTCGTTCGCATACCGGTACTTTGAATATTGAGGGCAATATTCATTTCTAGTGTGGGGGGGAATTCTCACGAATTTTATCATGTAATTATACCGCCTAATTCCCTCATTTTTGTCCAAAAATTTTTTTTTTTTGGAGCAAGTGTTTTTCACTTACTCAGTTTCGGCATAACCGCCGGTACTTTGAATATTGAGGGCAATATTAATTTCTAGTGTGGGGAATTTCAACGAATTTTATCATATAAATTATACCACCCAATTCCTCCATTTTTGGCCAAATTTTTTTTTGGAGTAAGTGTTTTCACTTACTGATTACTGTTATCAACCGCCATGTCTAATAAAACAAAAGGATTGGCTAATCCAGAGCAAACGGCTCTTGGTAAAGATATCTCAAACCGTTGACGGCTGTAATTTGCCCAAAATTGTATGGTATTTCACCATATCTTCAATTAGTGAAAAGTTGGCTAGCCCGCAAGTTTATGGCTTGTGGTAAAGGCAATTGGAAAACCATAATTGGTAATCACCAAAGATATATTATCTAAGAGTTGGCTAGTCCGTAGCAAACGGCCGGTAAAGACAAATCAAATCCGTTAGTTTGGTGATTTGCTCAAAATCATTTGGTTATCTGTACCAAGGTTCTTACTTGAATCAAACATTTGGCTACTCAAGTCATGGCTTTTGGTAAAGAGATGAAATCCATTAAATTTTTCTCAAAACATTGCTAGGGACTAGCAATATCTTAGTGTGGGAGATTGATGAGTGTCTAAATACTCATCATTTTTGTACCATTTAACCGCAAAAACATCCGAAAACACTCGAATGTATCAAAATGATAAAAATATCACAAATAAGTGTTTTATGTGTTTTAAATTTAAAAATATCAAAATCATGAAAACGATCAAGTTTGCATAATTGGCGCTTTAGTCCCCTAAGTTTCAAAGTTGTCAAAACACCGGTAAATCTAATTAAAGAAAATATCATTTAAGTCCTTAGGGATTCTTGAGTTGTCAAAATTGGTCCTTGAGATTTAAAATTGCAAATTTACAACTTAGATCCCTAAACTTTCAAAAATGTCAAGTATAGTCCTTGGAAAATTGAAAATGTCAAAACTGGTCCTTGTACTATTGGAAATTGTCAGTTTTGGTCCTTGTGACAACTTTGGAATAATGGCAGAATTGGTCCTTCCAAATTTCAGAAATTACAAAATGGTCCCATATTTAAACCAACCATGACCCCCATTTCACTTTTTGACCTCCATCTTTTTTAAACCTTGGTCAAACCCATCAAATACCCCACCACCTCCTCCTTATCTCTTCCCAAGTTGCCCGCAACATCTCGCATATTCCCATCACCTTTCACCTTATCCCTCCCCTCATCATCATCTACCAACTTATCACCACACCACGCCACCCTAGTTGCTAGTTCAGAGCCCACAGGTCAAAACAACTTTTCCCGCCAAAATGATCCAATGGCCAAAATGATTTCTAGCTATCCAATGGTCTTAAATTAATGGTGGGATTTGCTCAGAGGACACGTGGGAAGCATTTTGTTGTATAAATAGAAGAAAGAGAAGCAAAGGAGAAGAACCAACTAGTGTAATCTTATTTTACTTATGTCGTTTTTAAGTTTTTAAGTTTTCCAGTTCATGTTTAAGCTTTCAAGTGTTTTATAATCTTATTTCAATGTAATAAAAACATAATTTCAGTTTCAATTTCGTTTCATGTACAATTCAGTTTATAATTTCATGGTTAAAATCTCAAATTTGGTTTATGTTGTTGGTTGTTGTTCTGGCTCAATAAGCTTATATAAGCTCTTAGTAGCTTGTTTAAGCTATTAAAAACATTTATAACTAAGTTTAGACTCAAAACTCAAAAATACCAAAAATCACTAAAAAATTAGTCAAAAAATAAAAAGGCGGGAAATGAAGACCAAAGTCAAGCATGGTGATATTTGGATTGCTTATGGTTTAGAGCTTTTGGGAAGCCATAGGATGTGTTATCAGTTATAAGTTCTCAGCCCCGTGCATGAACTCAAATGTAAGCTATTTTCTAAAAATTTGCATTTCATAATTTATGTGTTTAAGGTATGTTAATTTTAGTCTATCCTGTTCCATTATAGATAATATAAGTTAATTAATAGATAACTTGGTTTAAAAACTTGTTTTAGAACAATAAACTTCAAAAACATTGTCCATAAGGGGTGTTTGGATTTGTTGTTAAAATTGTGCTAAAGTCCAGCTTTGTTGTTGTGTATTGTTGTTCTAAGTCATACTAGTACCTATTAGCTCACCAAGCATAAAACCTCGTTTTATTTTATAAGAAAGTCAAAATTCTCTCTAATCATAAGTTGTTAGCTAACTGTTGGGATTTAATGATCCATGATCTTGTTTTCATGTGTACAAGTTGATAAAATTGATCAAACAAGTTTTAATTTAGCTTAATAAAACATGTTTAATAAGTAGAATAGATTATAAGTTCATCAAAGTCAAAGTTTTATGTAATTAAAAGTCAAAATTTCTTAATACTCGCTGAATAAAAACTTAGAATTTTATCAGGTGTTTAATATTAAGATTTAGTTTATAAGCTTCTAGGATATTAAAATATAGTTGCTTAACTAAATTAGAAAAAAATATTAGTTTATTTTAATCAGCTTATAAAGTGCTTATTTGTTAGCTTGTTTTAGATACTTTGTCCAAGTGCCACTGGCACATATTTATAGTCCAGATCACAAGCTCTTTGAAAGCTTATTAATTACCCATAGCTTATGCAACTTAGCTTTTTGAGAAGCTCACCTAGCAGTCTTAAGGTCCCAAGTTTATTTTGCATTTTGCAACTTATTTAGTTAGCTCGTTACTTCTAATTACGTCCATTTTGTTTAAAATACCGTTAGTCAAGTGTTTTCCAGTTTTTAAAAGCTCTCACAAGCTCATTATTGTAATCCAAAGTGAGAGCTTTAGTTTTTTAGAGAGCTCATTTGGTCTACTTGTTAGTTCAAGTGTTTATTTTCATTTTGTAGCTTATTTCGTTTAAAAATAAGATAGAAAGTGCCTAGTAAACCATATAGTATATGTGTACCCGACTTGTGCTTATTTGTAGCTTAATCAAGTGCTTATTTCTAGTTAATTTGCTTTTTTCATTGTAATTTCAGCTTGTTAACAGATTATTAGCTTATTTCCAGTTTATCTTGTGCTCATTCATTAGCTTACTATCAATTTAGCTTAAAACTTGAGCTTATTTCATAATATTGTCCATCTGTTATAAAATTAAGCTCAAACCGAGCTTATTGCATTGTTTTGAAAAAGTCATAGTTATAAAAAGTGCTTATTTTCTTGTGTTTAATAAGTTTGCAAAGAAAAAAATAAAAATAAAGAGAGCAAAAAGGTGGGAGGCGGCTCAACCCGAGACCTCCACTTATGAGTGATATGTGTACCAGATACAGTTGCCCTTGGTCTTTGACCTGTTACATTTTGCACAATCAAATACTTAAGTACTCTTTGTCTCGTTTAGCTTATTTGGTTAATTTAGCTTATTTCGAGCTTATTTAAACTAGATTTTGCAACTTTTGTATTTTTCATAGATTTGTATTAGTATTAAGTATTTTATAAAAAAATTTCAGATTTTTCTCGATAGTTTTAGTATTTTTAATCATTAAATTAGTGTAAAAACTTATTTAATTCATAATAAAAAATATAAAAGTCAAAAAATATAATTCTTTTTCTAAAATTTTATTTTTGTCATTTAGTAACGAAGAAAATTGTTTTACATTCAGAGGCCTTTATTTCAAAATTTTACGCTTACTTGTCCAAGCGCTGTAATTTTATAAATAACGCCGTTTTTCATTTTAAGTTACGTTTTTAGGTAATTTAAGTTTACGTTTTAGTTAAAATAGTTTATTTAAGTTATTTTGTTTTATAAAATCAAAAACAACATTGAAAAATAGTGATAGCGTTTATTTAATATATTTTAACTTTTTAATTTTCTTTAATTTGCATTTAAGCCCTTGTAATTTATAAACCTTTCTCTTTAGGTAAAAATAACTCAAAATCCTTACTGATCACTATCCTTAGTGATTATTCACATCCGAAAGTGTTGAACACCATTCATCCTCCTGGACTTAACGACCCGGGAATCCACTATATTCCTCGATCTAAATTGCATTTGCCTTCTGAATGCTTTTAAGTTTGTTGTTGACCATTCACAAGTGGTCACTTGTGTATTAAACTTGACCCGAACCAATCAATTTGTGTTACCAATTGACCAGAAACAAAAGGCGAAGATGGTGATGGTTAGGGATTAGGAGATGATATATTATGCGTGAGTTTGGTGTAGGGTGTGTTTGTTTTTATAGTCTAGCAATCCAAACCCTATCAGGATATTTTGGCTTGGTCGACAAGTAACAAACAAACCCAACCCATGCTCCTTTTATTCACCCGATCAGTTTAGGATTAACCAGGCCCAAGGATTCACCCCAAACGACCCATATCAGAATCTGAAAATAGCCCTCGGGTCAAATATGTACTCGGGTCATTATCATGCATAACGGGTAAAGATTATTCAAGTATTAGTTTACGTTCAACACGTATACTCGTGTTTATCGCATGTGCCCCCATCGGCTCACACACTTGTAGTCATTTTCGTGTGTTTATAACTCCCACAAACCAACAATTATCATACGTTTTGACTAAATACCGTTTGTAATTAACTACAAAATATCATTTTTATCTGTTTTCTTACGTTTTCATACATTTTGACTAACGACCGTTTGTAATTAACTTCAAAATATGTTTTCTTACGTTTTCATCCATTTTCTTACGTTTTTATACGTTTTCTTACGTTTTTGTTCGTTTGCACCGTTAGTAATTAACTCAAAAATTTGTTTTTCTTACGTTTTTATACGTTTTCAAGCGTTTTTCTTTGTTTTTAAACATATTTTTGAGTTAATTACAATCATTCGTTAGTCAAAAGGACTAACGGCGCAAACATAAACATAAAGAAAACGGGCGAAAACGTATAAAGACGGATATCAACATATGAAAACATAAGAAAACGTATGAAAACGTAAGAAAAACATATTTTTGAGTTAATTAACGTATCGAGTCAAAGGACTAACATGGCAAAACAAACGTATGATAATGAAACAAAATTTGAAAGTCGGATGGGTATTGTGGTATTTTTTGGGTTAGGTATAATATGATAATAGAACAAATGAGAAAATACGTTGCTATTACATGCTATTAACCCTTTTAGTGACACTTATCTTACTTAACGCGTTTGATAAGAGTCATTAAAGCCACAAAGAGTGTCGCTAGGAGTTCAACAGTGTTGCTTAATCTTTAGCTAATAAAGTCACGTAAAATTTTGAAAACCTCACATGGGGGGTGTGAGAAAATGAGAATTTAGTATTTTGAAAAGTCCGCAAAATGTGATAGTTGTGAAATGGGTGTCAGATTATATCATTTTTGTCATTTTCCCGTTTACCTATGACTTAATTAACACGCCCGGCCTACTGACTTGGACCCTATGGATTAAATTGTCACCAATTAATATATGCGTCAACTTTTCAATATTGGCTTTCTTTTTCACCTTCATATCACGATTCTTATATCATTATCATTTTCCAGGCCTTCGTTTTGATCCATACTATTAAAATCACTTTGTTATTATGTTTATATCCTTATTATTTGGATAATTTGTCGATTTGTATGAAAATTTGGATTGGAATTAATGTTTAACAAACTTGATCGCTTGGTATATTACTCGTAAAAGTTTGGTGAATGATTTTGATATTTAAGTATGTACAAATTTGGTTTAAAATACTAAGAGTGGATTAAGTGAGATTATTATGGAAATTTTTTTAAGTTCATTAAAAGAGTAGTTAAGTTGGGTTTGTTAGTTTAAAACTTTTCGCGAGTAAAAATTTTGTGACAATAAATTTAATAAATAGATAAAATTTTGACATTTATTAGTGTTAGTATTATTTTTGTTTTATTTCATATAATTATTATAGGTAAATTACAAAATTTGCCGTTGAATTCTTTACTAATTTTTTTTATTATAGGGTTAAATGCTATAGACTGATAGCAATATTACTATACTTAGAAGTTTTTGCGAGAATTGATTAAAGAAGCGCTTCTTAGTAATAACACTATCTTTGAAAAGTCCAACTAGGACAGTTACGTCTTAATGTATTACACCGTCCGTAATGGAACTAGTTTAGACGTGTCTGCATTCGATTTGGCACTAGTTTGGACGCGTTGGTGTTATAATGGATACCATGGTAGGACGTGTCTTGCATGGTATTTTTTAAGGACTTGGTCATATATTCGACCGAGTCGTGTGATATGTTTGTGTGTGGGTGTTTTTCTTAAATGATTTTTGTGGAGTATATTTGTGTTTAAGTGGAGTATTTTTTTTGTGATGACCGCGGTCGCCTTATTACATAAATTTGGTCTTGAAGAAATATGCGATGATATGGCAGTGGTGACCGCAGTCATTGTGCTTACTAATACACTTAGTCTTACAAGATACAAGTGTACATACTTGGTCGTAATTAGGGGTGGAAACGAGTCTGAGCCCGAAGCTTGCTTGGAGCTTTAATCGGCTTCGGCCGAGCCTTATTTTTAAGCCGAGCTGCCGTGGTATGTTATTTAGGCTCAGGCTAAAAGCTTGGCTCGAGCTTTGCTCGTAATATATCTATTTTGAGCTCGTTAATAAGCTTGCTATATATTGAGCCCGTTAATAAGCTCGCCTATAATACAAATGCATAATGTTTTATATATGTTTAAAACTTAAAATATCCTAATGTCGTTTAGCCTCGAGAGCCCAATCGAGCTTTGCATGTAAAGCTCGGGCTCGAGCTCGATTATTGAATGAGCTGCTGCAACTTAGGCTCGAGCTTTGACTCAAACTCGTTTAGGCTCGGCTCGTTCGAGCTTTTTACCAATTTGATCGCGAGCTTTTTACGAGCGGCTCGGCTTATTTCGACCCCCAAGTCGTAATGGTCTTGAATTTTTGGTATAGAGCCTTAAAGGTTAAATGTGAAATTGCAATCTGTTCTTAGGATATGCTTATATTCATATAAAAAAACATTCAAGTATTCATATAATGATTTTGGTTAGTTACTATTACTTAAAGAGTTCTATCGTGAAACACTTTCATTGGTCATTGAGATTTCTACAAGAAATCAGAATAAGAAAGGCAGCTTTTTAACAAATTAAAGGTGAAATAGTCAAATTCTTACTGTACAACAATTCTTAGTTGGAGAAATTAATAAACAATAATATGATACATATTTACATTTAGTTGTTATTGCCGTTTGCTGTTGACATCATCTTATTTAGTGAACTACTAAGTTTTATAAATTTTCTTTTGTCAAGATTTGCATCTTTCAACATTTCACGCAGAAGGACACCATCTGTCGTATACCGCAAACAGAATAGCGTAAAGGAACACTTTAATACCTTAAACAGTTAATAGCATTTTGCAGATATAAAGTTAGTGTTTTTAAGTCTGGCTAAGAATTATGTCCAGTGATGTCTTCAAAACGAATAGCATAACCGACCAAATCTCCAAGCTCCGTTTCCATCTCTTCAGCGACTCTTTTGGCAACACTCACTGCTGCCACACGTCTTGGTTGAGTAAAACCAACCATCCCATTTTTCGTATAACCATCTTTGTGTTGTCTTCATGGTCGGAATGTTACCTGAGTCAGTTGTGTTGTCTTCCCAGAACCAGCCTCGCCTACAACCTCACCCACTTAATTCTCTCGCATTACATATTTCACAAAACAGCCATATTACCTATTGAGATTGTTCTGATAGTGATTTTGATTTTGCAAAATCGCTTACTGCTTCACCCGTTTTCGTGTGTTGGCCAAATTTTGCATCTCTTTTGAAATCAACTTCACCATCTTCACCTACTACTGTCGTATCAGCACCAATCTGCTCTGCAGACTTCTAAACACCAAGGATATTACCAAGATTTGAACCAGCAAGTTCGCTAAAACACTGACGTAATTTATGCTTGTTTTCATGAACTTCATGAACAAGGTTGGAACAATTCTTGAAATCTTAGCCATATCGGACGAGTCATCTTTTAAAAGCATTATGGGTTATGCTTGTTTTGTAAACACACTCCTCCCGTCTGGAAATTGAGGCTTTGTATCTGAAATAAAATAGCTAAAATTCAGCAGCTGTCTCTTAAATCACATATACCAAAAAACTGAAAATTACCAATTTGACCCGTGTGATATGGGACCTATTAAAAAATCTACCCATTTTCAAAAGTTTATATCAAAATGAACCAATATTTAGCAAACTAACCAAAATCTGTTAGTGTTAACAGGTTCTAAAAGCAGTCAGTACAAAAACTAACCAACACTAGTACATATGGCTATTTCGACCCATTTTACTTATGAGTGGTAAATAAAAAAGTAGCTTGGAGGAAAAAAACGGTGCCCAGTACATAGAACCTCCCAGTACATAGACCCATTTTACTGTCTACTTATTAATGGAGAGTACCAACAAAATTATATACTATTTTCTTTATTTTACAGAGCCGCAACAAGCCCCTTGGAGCTGTTTTTCTGACTACATCGACCCGTATATAAACATACCTTAAAAAACAGGTTCAACATGTCGGCTCTGGTCTTTAAAATTCATAGCTTAAAATTCAGGTCCTACATGTTGGTTCGGGTTATTGTAAAAAAGATATAAAAAATTAAAAATAGCTGAAAACGGGTTAGTTCGGGTCATTTCATTATAAAGGTAAATATGGCACATTAATCATTTGTAAAACTTGATGACAAAAACTTTTAGAATACCCAAACGCTAAATATGATGCATCATCCTAAAACATCCAAGTAAGAAAACAAGATTAGAAGTCGCAACTATGTGTTTCAGTCTTAACATTTACTGCCATCTATATGTTTGAAGCTCGAAAGAATGATAAAGTGTGTTTGTTTTAGTTTGTGCAGGTGGTCAATGTGGTGTATTGCTAGTTATTAGTGTTATTTGGAGCTTGTACTTGGATGGATAAAGTCAAGATTTATTATGTATTTGTCATATGACCTGATTCTCAATTCTAAAGGCAGATTGGAGACGACATCAACTTCATCAAACCCCATCTGTTTTTCTCTAGTTATTCAAAGGCAGTGACGATAACAATACTTACAGTGACGTGTATGGTGTATGTTTTAGTTTCATTTCTGCTCTAGCAGTTAATAAGGTTGGCGTGTATCTTTTTAGATGTGTTGTTTGCAAGAGTAGTCATACAGCAGGCAAGCTCAATGTATCAACTCATTTGTAATGTCAATGGATCTTCCTTATTTGAATCAATACTATGTTCATTTCGGAAAAGAAGAGCAACAAATTCATTCATGGCTGAAATTATCTCAGAAACTGTAGTGTTTGCCTTGTAGTTGTAAGGCTAATGCACTGAAGAAGGCTACTAGTAGTGGTATCTGATAAATTATTATAAGATAAATCGAG
>OU343217.1:310902-376577 GCA_910596185.1 Chrysanthemum makinoi | reverse complement strand
AAGAGCTTGAGCTTAAAATGCATACTAGATCTTATAAACCACCTAGAGGACTATTACTTTATAAACCAAAAATCGACTCTAAAATTCATTAATGAGTCCTATGCATCACCGCACACCGCATTTAAAACCCACATTTCATTTTTCACTTTTTGAAAACAAAACACAGCTTGACTTTAGTGAACTTTAGACCCAATTTGATGATTGATTATGATCTGTTATGATGTAATGAAGCTTTTACAACCTTTGTTTATGACTTTTAATCACAAAATGAGATTTTGATTTAAAAATCTCAAAAATTCACTGTTGAGATTGTTTAAGGTATATTTTGACTTATGCAAGTACTAAACTCAAAAGTAAGCATGATAAGGACTCAAATGAGTCTAACAAGCATGAACAAACGTAAGTCACCACTGCATATAAGTAAATGACAGTTAAACCTCTTGAGCCAAACACCCTCTTAACTATTGATTTGCAAACTAAGCTTATACTAATGACAAGCAGACTTGTATAATGATCAAACTCAATTTAAATGACTTGAATACTGCTATTAGAACAAGTTTCAATGGATTATAACTACACATGCATGATATGCAAGAATTTTAGAAAATCACTTACAAAAGGTCCAAACCACAATGGTTAGCCAATACAAAACAATGGACCACTAACCTGACCAAACCCCTAACCTAGCTTAATATCAACCCACATCCATAGCTGCTTCACCCATTGACCATCTCCATTACCAATTTTGACCATGTTTGACTTTCTTTGACCAAAGTCCCAACTTGCTAGAAACTACAATGTAAGCTTATAGAAAGCTATGTGAAGCTTGTATAAGCTTATTAATACCGAAATGAGCTTTTGAAGCTTGTAAACAAGATTTGGACTTAAGAATTTGAACATGAACATGAATATTGAATTGTGATCATAAACTGATTTGGATGCTTGAAAATAATTGAAATACACTTAAACACATAAGTTTGATACAATTTAACAAAATGATACAAGTTTAATATTGAATTAACACTTTACATAAAAACTACATAAGAAAGAAAATAAAACTAAGACTCTCTTTTTTGCTTCCTTTTGCCTTCTCTTTTATAACCAAATGCACTTCTCTCACTTCGATGAATTCCCACCAATCCATAGCCATTGATGGCTCAAATTAATCTCAACCGCTCAAAAGATTTTTGGCCATTTTTTACGTTTGACAAATGGGGTTGAAATGGTGGGTGAGGAGGCATTTAATGAAGTCTTGGATGTTAGCTAAGGAGGGGGGATGGAAAGGTGAAGGAGGCTGGTGGGTGGTGTGTTGGGTCGGGTATGGTGGGCGCAAGGGTGGAGGGAAAACGGAAAGGGTGTGTTTGTTTGACCGATGGTTTGACCAGATATTATATTATGAAGGGGTTCACAATTGATTTTGGAGGGTCAAAGGTTATGAACCAAAATGGGTGTTTAAAGGTTAATAACACAAGGACCTTTGTTGTCAAATCTGAAAATGCAAGGACCTAATCTGCCAATTCATCAAAGTTTATCCAAGGACTGAAAATGACACTTTCAAAAGTATATGGACTAGACTTGCCAATTTCAAAATTCCAGGGGCCAATCTTGCCAAATTTCAAACTTGGAGGACCATTTTTGTAAATTTCTCAAACTTTGTATATTTTTCACCAAAGGACTTATTTTGACAACTTTTGATTTTAAAAGGACCTTTGGTGACTTTTGCTTTTGAAATTATGGCTCAGGGACTATTTTTGACAATTTTAGAAACTTGGGGGCCTGAAACTGCCAATTATGCAAACTTTGCTCATTTTTCATCTGATTTTGAACATTTTGCATCCGAAACATATAAAATGCACTTTTGAGATATTTTCGATTTTGATGCATTTCGAGCATTTTTAAGCGCTCAGATTGACCAAAAATGATGAGTATTTACACACTCATACACCGCCTCGATTTGATCTTCTTGTTCGGTATTGACCGGTTGATTTTCAACAACATCATGATGATTTTCAGCCTCTTGATCTTCCTCAACTTCACTCCACACCACGGGTTAACAAATCCACAACCCGTATCAATAGAACCGGTGCCATTCTATGATAAACATACCTGGTTTAGTTTCGTGTGTTTTCGCTTCCAGAAATATACTTCGGCCAAGTTCCTCATTAAAATCCGCATCACGACATATTACAATCTTCTTTAGTCTTGGATTGAACAATCGAAAACCTTTTGTACTGGCTCGTTTCGATGTAAATGAGTCGTGTTGACTGTCGTCAACTTATGTAAATATGGCCTGTCCCCAGGTGCATAAGCCACACATCCAAATACCCAAAACCCTTCAAGTTAGGCTTTTTTCCTTTGAAAGCCTCGTATGGAGTTTGATTAACTAGAGCTCGAGTTGAAACTCTATTAATCAAGAATGTAGCGTGTCTAACTCCTTCTTCCCAAATGTAGTTTGACGCCTCGTGCTTTCAAGATGCTTCTAGTCATTCCCATAAGAGTCCAGTTTCTCCTTTCCACGACTCCATTTTGTTGTGGTGTGTAGGGAGTGGTTAGATGTCTTGTTATACCCTCGTTTTCACAAAAGTTGGTAAATTCTTTTGAAGTGAACTCACCTCCTCTATCGGTCCTTGGTTTTAATCTTCTTTCCGACTTCTTCTCAACTAAAGCTTTGAACTTTTGAAGTATTCAAATGCTTCTCCTCTTTCCTTCAAGGTAAAAGTCCACATAAAGCGTGAGAAGTCATCAATAAGAACAAATATGTACATGTTGCCCGCTATGGATGGTGGAGAAATTGGTCCACATAGGTCAGCATGTATAAGTTGAAGAGGATGTGTTGCCTTAAATTTTGCAGCTTTAGGAAACGCCTTCATGGTTTGTTTTCCTACCAAGCAAGATTCACACAACTTGTTCTCTTGATGAATTATTGGCAACTTTTCAACCATGCCCTTCCTTGCCATTAATTCCATCGCCTCGAAATTAATGTGACCCATCCTAGCATGCCATAACCATGCATCATCTTCCATCTTTGCTTTGATACACCGGACTTCCAACTTGAGTTTTATCTTGTAAAGTCTATTACTTGTTCTAGGAACCTTCATCGGCTTGCCATCCGAGTCATGCATAGTAAGAAGGTTACCTTTCATACGAATGTCAAACCGCTTCTAGCTTGCCCAAGACTAATTATGTTGCTTTTTAGCTCGGGTAGGTAATAGACTCCATTGATTAACCGTTGCTCACCCGTTTTCCCTTCAATGATTATCGAACCCTTCCCTTTTATCTCGATGTAGGAGTTATCACCAAACTTCACTGGCCGAGATATTCTCATTCAACTCCGAAAAGTATCTCTCGATCCCCGTCATGTGATTGCTTGCTCCATTATCCAAATACCAAGTGTCTTCCTCGTTTGGCTTAGTATTCAATTGGTTTGGGATAATCTTTTCTTCATTCAAGAAAAACTACTTGAACGCTTTTCATCATAAAAGTGTCGGGTCATCATCATCCTCCGCTTTCAAAGGTTTGCTTCAAGCTTTTTCTTTTGTACACTGCGTTCGGGACAATTAGAAGCAAAGTGACCACATTCATCACATCTGAAGCATTGAATCTTTGAAAGGTCTCGACTTTTGTTCTTCTTTTGATCCGTGCTTTCGGAGTTTTTTGGTTTCCACGGTTGTGGTTATTAGCTTGACCACTACCACGAGATTTGTTTTGAGAAGAAATTTTTGACCTTTACTGTTGCCACCGGAGGAATTCCTCCTCGACCTTTCTTATCATATCTTTCATTCTTCCGAACATTAACTTGCCTTGATCTTCTAAGTGGTGTCAACACCCTTCAATCTTCCTTCAAAAGCTTTCAACCTTCCAATTGCTTCTTGAAAAGACATAGTATTCAAGTCAACAAATTGTTCTATTGAGGCAACAATTGCACATACCTATCCGAACGGATGCAAGCCTTTTAACAAGTTTCTTGTCTTCATAAACCGTTCCTAAGCTGTTAACTTCGTTTACAATTTTGCCCATCCTAGCCGCAAAGTCATCGATTGATTCGTTGACTTTCATCTTTAAAGATTCAAATTCCGTCTCCAAGGTTTGCAACCTTGCGTCTCGAACCCGATCAACACCCACATACCTGGTCTTCAATGCTCCCCAGATTTCTTTGGCTGTGTTGAATTGTGAAACTTGAAAAACAAGTTCTTCTGGAATCGCCTCGAAGAGTAACGCTTTGCCATGTGATCTTGCTTAGCAACAACTTGTGTTCCTTCCTCGTTCCAGTGCATCAGTATTCCATGGACTCTGACCGCTTTGACTCTTATTGCCCATATGTTATAATTTGTGCTTGTTAACATTGGACATTGAAGAGCCGTTTTAGAATGTTCGACAGGAGGTGGTTGACTCGACTCGCCTTGCACCATCCTTCTTGTACGTCTTCTGTAAGTTACAGGTGTTGTTTGTTCGCCTTCCAGCCCTAGGTTCTAGGGTCGCAGTGATTTACTCTCTCCTAAGTAAACCAAGTCGAAAGTTTGAAACTTTGATCGACTTCTTGCTTAAGTCGAACCCTAGTAAAACCCTTGTGATCGACTTCTTGGTGAAACCCTTGTGATCGACTTCTTGGTGAAACCCTTGTGATCGACTTCTTGGTGAAACCCTTGTGATCCTTCTTGGTTAAAACCCTTGTCGATCCTTCGCTGTTAAATAACCTCGGCTCGATACCAATTCAAGACCCAAGTCTGAATCGAAGTTCACAAGCGTAAAACACAAAACCAATAACCGGATACTAGAATACGCCGCTAGTATTAATCGAAAAAGTACAAAGCTTACAAAACTCGATATTGAATAGTGTACCCAAACTATGCTGTGGGGCTTATATAGGACTTAGAATGTGCTCTCATAATCCTAATACAACTCCAAGTAATTAAATAAGTCCTTATCTAAATAGCTAAAATAAGAAACATAATTAAACTAGAGTTGTGGCTGTGGTTATCCATAAGCTCGGATCTTTGGACTGCACATTAAGCTCGTGACTTTTGAACTACTCATTAGCTCGAGTAGAACATTAGACCAACAATGCGCGCTGCATCTAGCTGAGACATCTCAGCATCATAGGTGCTCACAAGCTCCAAGACCTCCGGTGTGTTAACTAAATAAGTAAACCTGGAAATACGACAAATTTAACGCAATGGACTTACAATCCAAACATAAATTACTAATTTATAAGAAAAGTTCATTACCTCTCCAATGTTCCCTTTTTGAACCACGTTAGTAAATAATCAAGTGAAGTTGGTAAAACTCAAAAAAAAATAATAATAATTAATTAATTTAAAAAAAAGTTTAATGATAGCTCTTACCTTATATTGTTCCTTTTTTCTAAAAATTTACAACGTTCGCTATAATTTTTAAGAATTCTTCATTAGCTCGTCAAAAACACCATTTGTTAACTGCAATATCCAAATTAACAAATGCGTTATGTAACGTAAACAATATAATGTGTATATATTAGTGTCAAGTACCTTCAATGTAGTTGATGGTTTAGTATGGATATTTGCATGAAGTAAAATCAATACCAACGATATGATTGTCGGGTACCTTGGATGTATTTGATGGTTTAGTAGATCATCAAATATGGATATTTGCAAGATGTAAAATCAATACCAACGAACCTCTGGTGAAGAGATGACTATTGAGCTTCCAAGGATACTTGTGTGTGGCACGGTCCTACAATATCAAGAAAAGACACCCGTAAGTTTCAAGATCATCCCAGTTAATTTTTAAACTACATTGCTCTTTGAGAAATATGTACCCAACTATGTAGGGACTTTTCTCGTCACGACTTGATTAAATTTCAAATAACACAATCGTCACAATGGAACTGATCCTTGCGGGTTTGCAACGTAAAACCTAGCATCGTGAAACAAAACTGCTCATAAAAAATTAACAATTTATTGGTTAACCCAATTTATCTGACCCGACTACCAATACATTACCTATTTTGACCTAAACCCGTGTTCACACCTTAACCTCCCGCATATTTTGCCATCTCCAAATTACATAGATGGATAGATATACTGACCATGTAAGCTTGAAGGATCAAGAGATGCATCAGGTTTCATGCTCCATAAAGCAATGCATCCCCCATTTTTGGTTTAATAGATAGCCCTTCTTTGCCACATTCAGATAATTCATTCCACCAAGGCACAACACTGATGTTCTCCTTTACAGAATAGAGAACCGTCTCACCGCCTTCTTCAACATCTGACTTGTCAATGACCTGATAAGAAAAATATCAGATGATTAGAGAAAATATATTTATGTTGAACTTGAACCAGAAGGGATTTAGACAAATGTAAATTAGATATATGAGTAAAGCAGGGTAAAGATGATTCCTAATATATAAATTTAAGTATCTGATATCAAAGCACAAGGTGTCAGTTGCATCTTAGAAAGCAAAGCAAAAACTTTAAAATTCCCAGCTGAAACGCTACTGATAATACGCTAACATGGTTTCTTCGCCTTGAGAAATAAAGCAGAAAAGGCCATGGTTGCAGCCATAGAGATTTATTATCTCTTTAATCCTTCCAGCATATAAAATCACAGAAAAAATATTTTGTTTCAGCTCCCTCCAGCATCTGCGTCTTTATGCTCTTATTAAGCTCAAGATTTTCTATCATCATCAAAGTTGGAGCAACTCTTTCCACATCGTTCCAAGAAATATTGGGACACGAAGACAAATCAAGTGATTCTAGTGTCCGGTGATGAGCAAAAGCACGTAAACCTCTGCCGGTTATAGCCTTACAACCCGCTAAGTAAATAGCATTCAGCTTTAAACAGTTTCTAGCAATCTGAAACAGTGAGATATCCATTACTTTGATCAACCAAGACAACTGCAATGTCAGGATACTTGGTAATTGAGATATCGCCACAACCCCAGAGTCACCTGAGCTTGGGTCATGACTGCGCTAAGAGTTTCATGTGCTTGTTAGGAAGTGGTTTGGAACATTGAAAGCTCCTCAAATTCAGGGATGCAGGTAGGACATCATGAAGCATATCAGTAAACGAATTGTGTAACCTCCTTAGGCGAACACACGCAACCTTCAAGAATTTCTTGGAGACTCGGGAGAATGATTTTACATCATCTCGATTCTGTATTCTGTTTACAATGCAAGATAGTTCGTCATTTCCAAGTTGTTCCATTGCTCTCTAGGGTTAACCGTAAAATCTAAACAAAAGAACTCTTGACAGCAGGTTTATGGTCTTTTGCTGCTACGTCACTTGCCACCACCACATGTAACGTGTAAATAAAATGCTTACATGAATATTTTACTCATGATAACATCCAACACTTATGCTTCTTGGTTTTAATAAGCAATAGTGTTATATATAGCAGTAAAATGACAATAGGAAAATCAAATATATTAGATGGCCTACACATCCCACAAGTGCAAACTCACTGCAACATATTTCTCATTACTAAATATGAGCAAGTCGCTCCCCAAAAATATACGCAAATTATTAAATTTACAAAACAGAACTGTTAAGAATCCATCTCGGTTCATTCCTTGGTACATGTTTGATTCTTGCATCGAGGGTCTAGGACTTTCTTTGACTTTTGAGACCTCTTTAATAGCATCATCATCTTTATTTCTTTGTTTCTTCTTTTTCCCCCTATAAAACTATCTTGTTTTGATTGCGGGTTAAATCCTTACAATGTATGTGATTTGAATGTGAGAGTATAGATGTATAAGTATGTGATTGATAATCATATATGAGTATGTGATAGGAAAAATGTGTCATCTTCTCGTAGAATAGTTCACTTACATCTCAGGCTCTTAATCTGGCTCCATGTGAGGTTGAGGTATTTAAAGTTTTGTCGAGGCTTAAACGGACCATTCTGTAAGTAACAAAAAGTTGTCTTGCTGATTGTAAATAGCATCTTTTTATCATTATCGACTTCTGAAATATTTTGTCTTCTGCATTGATACTGTGTCCTCTCAGTGTAACTGACGGATGGGTATCTGAGGTTGCCAAATTCGCCCCAAAGTTGAAGGTTATGCGTTATGTTGTAGACAAAATCTACCGACGCTCTTTGAGAAGGGAAATGTATGACCATGTGCAAAGTCAATCATCATCGCCCAATGTAAATCCTCATCTAGCTGTAGCGCTTATCAGTAGACAGTGCTGCAAGACTTTTCTGATTTGGATGCTAATGTTTATTTTTGTTGAATGTTACATGAGCAGGCCCTACCTTTCGACGTGCTCCTTACAACATATGATATAGCTTTAATTGATCAAGACTTCCTTTCCCAGATACCCTGGAATTATGCAGTTATTATATATATATAGGATTGGTAACGAAATGCATTTTAGTTACTATTATAATGAAAATATACATGAGTATTCTGAGAATTGGCCATAATTTTCCTTATTGGGCTTGTAAACTCGTAAGTCTGATGGATTACTAAATGTAAATATCTGAATTAGTTCTCATAATTCATAAAATAAAAAGAATACATACCAAAGAATATTCAGATATTAATGAGTTTTGGGTTGGAAAAATGTTGGAACAAAAGTTACCATCTCGATTGCAGATCTTATTTCAATGGAAAGAGGTTTATGGACACCAAGCAAGTAGTGACCATAAGGTCCAGCACATGCACATCCTCCTCGACCTTGGATTCTAAAGAGGTCATTGAGTGGCTTAGCAACAAAATTCCCATCAAGAGGCTTGTCCCTCTTTCACTTGTCTCGCTTCAACAACCATGTCCATGATTGCTCTAGAGAATCATCCAACTCACTTGTATACTGACCCTGAAAGCTACAACTATGAGTATCTATAATGCTATATATTTAATTATTAATGGGCTAAATATTTGAGATAAAGAAACTACATTGACATCATCGAAAACTATTGCATCTTTACTAATTTAATACGGGTCTAAGAGCCTAAAATCTTTAATAAATCAAATTAACATATAACATACAATGTATGTGAAGTGACCAACCTTTGTGAAGAAACCGTAATAGCAACTTACTTGATACCAAGATCGATGTGCTCCTAAATACTAAAACCAAAACAGCAGTTGTCATTGAATAAGAACAGATATATATCTTGCCCAAAAGTATTACATTAACAAACCTGATGTATCTTCTCTCTGGCTACTGTGTATGCCCAATTAACTTTGATAAGCTGCCCAAACCTGCATATATATGTATTTTTAGAGGCAATTCATGAATGACAATAGATAAACAATATTAATGCATATGCATAGATTCACCAAATTCATGCTTAAGACTGCTAATATAGACAACAACAACTACACTGAGCTGATGAATAAATTCCCTGACATAGAACTCACCAAATTAATGCATAACGTTAGCTAAATATCAATGGCACGAACTGTCACCTGCAAGTGGAGATTTAATCAATTTAAATTCACACTTAAGACAACTATACTGCTCAATATAGACAACATTAACTACACTGAGCTGATGAATAAATCCCCTGATATAGAACTCACCAAATTAATGCATAAATCCTCTTATCATTAGTTTTAACGTTAGCTATACATCGATGCATGGCACGAACTTTCACCTGCAAGTAGACCCAATTGAAGTGGTCAGTTGCCTTCTCAAGCTCATTGGAAGTGAAAATCTTGGTTATGAAAAACACACTACTCTCGCCAACTTGAAGAAACTGAAACATCACGCATTCGTCTACCCTCAACATCAAAAGACCTGCTTTCTTACGTGAAACAAAAAATGGAAGCTTTTGAAAAGTATAAGTTTGATAACATCTCAACATTTCAAGACCCATCTTCTTCAGCAGTTGTAAGTTTCTTATTAAGTATTTGGCTATTCATATTCATAGCTGCATTTTAAAATTTTAATACCTTTTGCTTTTTAACTTGATTTAATTTCAGCCTTCTTCCCCGATTATTAATCATATGCCGTGAATCATCGACTCAGGTAACTCATGAAATTGAATATATAACTTATACTTCATGTGACATATCGATATAAAGCCACATATCCTATGCCTATCACGAATATCCGCAATCCTAAAGAATATGAAGATATAACTTATACCTCATGTGACATATCGATATCAAGCCGCATCTCACTATGCCTATCACCGCAACTTAAGTTTGTCATATAGATAGCATATAGAAAAAAAAAAACAAACAAACAAACAAACACCCTGATCTGAAAATATAAAATTTTACCTCACAGGGGAGCCTTGTCACCTATTAATAAAGTAAGTAACCTGGAGATGGCTTGCCACATTTTCTCTTTCGCATATCGAAAACTCAACGTGTCTAAATCAGATTCATTATATCCAAACAAAAAAAATTGGCCACTGTGAGTTAAGTGAAATCAAAATGGAAAGCCAAAACACATCGCAACTTAAGTTTGTCATAGATACCATATAAAAAAAAAGAAAACAAACACCCTGATCTTAAAATATAAAATTTTACCTCACAGGGGAGCCTTGTCACCTATCAAGAAAGAAAGTAACCTGGAGATGGCTTGCCACATTTTCCCTAGTAAGACCTTCAACGTTCATCAAATAGAGAATCCTTTAGGAATGGCTTCGCAATGTATTAAAATAGTCGGTAAAAGTTTCAGAAAGCAAGTACTAATAGATGAACATGAGGACTAAACGACTCACTTTCAATCCCAAGTTGATTACAGCAAAAATTGTCTATGAAGATGAATGGACAAAACAACTCGATCTTACGTGTTGAGGACTCTGTGGACAAAGCTCCTCATGATGGGCCGAATGGAGTCTGTACACATAACTGCCGTGATCCCTAATCTACTTGCCTGCACATATAATATCACAGTTTTAATAGCAAAAAAAAACTAATCTCACCGGTCATGTCATTAGGGTTTGATGCCTCTGGTATATTTTCACTATATGGAACTTCTCAGGTAGACCTTATATATTTACCTAGTCTTTCCATCATCTTCAAGTTTCACATCCTTGTCAAGAACCGCCTCTAATCCCTGTGAATACAAAAAATGAACCATGTTGTATCTTTTTTTCATGCATTTGTAGTTCCAGAAGGTTGCACACCTAAATTAATAAAAAAAATATTGTTACAAATTCGCATAGTGTAGTTTAATTAATACATACATAAACACATTAATCAAAAAACATAAACACATAACCAACATGAATTCTATACGATTTATATTTTTAAATAAAAAACATAATCAAACTGATAATGTAATGAAAGCAAGATCGAGTTCTAAGTATGAACATAAAAAATCATATATATTAACCTCCAAAAAACATGGATAATATGTCTTTGCCCATAATCTTCACTTACATCATGAAAAAGCAAGACAAATGAATGCAAAGAACAAACATTAGCAGAATCTGCATAAAAAACAAAACATTATTAGTTAATTGTGTGAACTTGAACATATTAGGGTTTTGAGAAAAAAAAATAGAGAGAGTCGACTGGTGGAAAATAATGATATTAGGGTTCTGAGCTTTTTGTTTTTTTAATCCGAACATTCCTAATAATAATGGATTTATGTTAATAATGGATTTATTCTCATTAAAATGGTGATAGGTTTATAAATTTGGACTTTAAAGATATAATCAAAGACTTGCAAGATTTAATTCAAAACATGTGTTGGTCTAGTGGTTATCATGTTTCTTTGTGGACTAAGAGACCCAAGTTCAATTCTTGTTAAGCTCAAATTTTTTGAAAGAATAAATCCGAAAATTTTTATAAATCCGAAAATTGTCTAAAATTCAAAATTAATTAAATGTCTTAAAATAAAATAAATTTTAAAAAATGCTTACATGGCAACAATGTGATGACATGGTGATAATGAATTACTTGGGCAATGAGGGTGGCGTTTACGTGGCTGGCATTATCTCGTGTAATATATATATATATATATATATATATATATATATATATATATATATATATATATATATATATATATATATAATTAACTAATAAAACACGTTCGTACAACCCTTTTAAGCGACCCTCTATTTAATGCGCTGATGTGTCTTGAAGGACAGGGCATAGATATTTTTGTAAAGTACACCTCTATTGCAAAACTTCTTTTGTAATTTAAGAGAGGATTTTAATAACTTTTAATTAAAAGAAACTAAAAATATTATAATTTACTCACTAATATTGTTTGTTATCAACTATTTAATGTATTCAACTCTATCATATAGGCAAGTTAATTAATGAAAGAGATAAGTGAAAAAGTCAATTAAAAATATTTATTATGTTTTTGTAACAAACTTTAAAAATAATTTAAATTTTCATCTTGCATAAGAAGCTTTCTCATCCTTTTTAATCTTATATATCCTTTTTGTAACAATATTTCAGGTTATTGTTGCATTTTTCTTAGTTAATATTGATTAAAAAACCTAACATTTTTTTACTATCCCTTTCTTCTACAGATCGATTGATGCAAGCGCTAGATGAACCACTATGAAAAACATCTGACAAAGACGGTCATCATTCCCTTTTGAAGGTATGTGTATATTTGGTTGAAATATCCGAATTGGTCTTTTTAAGAAAGCCTTTGTTATGTATGTGTAATTTAATTTCATGTATATACATGTGACACGTGTTCCTTTATGCATATGAAGACCAAAAACTATCTTTCTGAATTGATATAATACAGTTTTGTTGAGGTACTTTGTCGACACAATTTTCTTTTTGTTTCTAATTTATGCTTTGAATGCTAAGGAGTTGAATGTACTCATGAGTATTATAAGGAAGAGTGATACTTTGTCGACATTAGGAAATGAAACAGGAAGCTGGTATTAGTTATTTGAACAATTATGTGCATGTACAATACTCAAATTAAGTGTAACCCAATAAAAGTAACTTTATTTGAGTCTATAACTTAAAAGTATCCCTATTAAGTATCACATGCTTTTTTTTTCATTCTTTTTCTTTTTTTTTTCAATTAACTTCCAGTTTATTAACTTTTATGTATATTATGCCAGCAGTAGAAAAAAAGGAATACATCATACATGCAATAATATACGATAATACAAAGTTTTTTCAATCCGCTTTAAATATCAAATAAATTATCCAAATCTCCATCCTTTTAATTTACAATGGATAAAAGATGTTAATTACTACATTTGTTAATGTACGATCATCTTTCAATTTAACGAATCATAACGTGTGAACTTAATACCACTTTTTCTTATCAAATTGTAATAGTTGAACCACGAGAGGGTTTTTTTTTCTTTTCATTGTGTTATAACGATATTTGCTTTTAAAGGACCAACGATATTAGTGTTTATATTTTTCTTGGTTGATATATACATGAATATTTTAGTGGTCGATAATTACATATATTTTAATGGATTGATTACATTTAAAGGATAATTATTTTTAAATGTATTTAACTAACCACTAAAATCATTTATGTGTATCAAATGGTTTTTTCTATTCTACATACGAACTTTTAAAACTTTTAATGTGCATATCATAAACTTTTAATAACTTCTATTGTGTGCATCATTACAGTGAGATTATTACATGACACTACTTAATCTCATTCCGCTCAATATATACATGTTTCGTTTACATTATACAAGTTATATATTAGCCACATACACCGCAAACACCCTATTCTCCCTCTAAGGGCGGGATATTTGTTGTTTGTTGTATGAGATGACTTATACGTTAAGTGTGAGAAGAGGAGTTAATGGGGGTAAGTGAAAGAATGGGATGTGTTGGGTTATTTGTGATCAATATATAATAGATATAATTTAAACAAAACATGTATATATTGAATGAAAACGGATAAAGTAGTATCACGCAATAATTTTACCGTAATGATATACACAATTGAGGTTTTTTAAAGTGGTGATATACAATGTAGGAGCTATTAAAAGTTCGTATGTATAATAGGAGAAAAAAGTTTGATAAAAAAATAAAATAAAAATAAAAAATAGTTAGTTAGATACATTTGAAAATTATTATCCTTACATTTAATCAAAAGCATGACGCTTATATGGATTTAAGCATATTGGGCTGTCAATTGGTTAATATTGTTCAACAACATTGTTTTTGCATATATAAGTTTGAGTTTGTTCATTGTCGCATTTTCGCTCTTTCGTTCATGGTTATGTCATAATCGTTTGATATATATTTTGAAGATATGATATTGGGTACATCTTTGTATTGAGCATTGACTTAAATTATTTTGGGTCTTCACTTTAAACTAAGAACATTCAATTCACATTAAGGGCGTTCTTCTAATTGGTCGCCACTGCTTTTATTCTCATTTTGAAGTTTTAACTTTCATAGTGATTTTTATTCTTTTGACTTTATCAAAACACAAGAGTGTGATGTTCATTTAATTTTTTTTAACACATATCATATTATCTAAAATATACATGAAAAATTAGAAGTGTAAAGATTTAAGAGGTTCACTTCATGTTATCAATTTAAAACCTTTCAAAAAAAACCTTCGCATGCGAAATTAAGACTGTTGGGAAACTCCTTATTCTTCATTCCCTTTTAATCACAATACTCTGTGTTCATTTATTAGAAGATAGATTTAGCCCAAGCTCGATTGTGAGTTTGAGTATATTAGGGTTTCATTTTGTATCCCGCTTGCTGTCGAATGTCTTTATCAACAAATATGTTATTTGCTTTTTCTACTGCATATATTTGCTTCTACTGTTGCTTGAAGAATTGCTTCAACTTGCTGCCGTAATTCTTCATCAACAAATTATGTTTTCATTGTGTTGATAATTTTTTTTAGTTTACTACTCGAGCCGAGCTTTTATTTAAGCATGGCTTCGGACTGAGGGAGTATTAGAGGATAGATTCAGCCCAAGCTCAATTGTGGATTTGGGTCTATTAAGATTTCATTATGTACTTGCCTTTATATATATCGTATCAATAAAACGTATCACCTATGATGTTTTCATCATCTTACACACTTTTACTCTTACTCTTTAGATGTGATTGATCAAGTTGTCGAATGCAAAGAATTGGATAATTATGATAAGAAACGCGCAAGTTGATTTGTATGTTGTCATGCGTTGTTTTCATATATGGCAAACTTTATGTTCTCGTGTCTCGCAATAAGAGTAAAATGGACTTGATAATGGCTATTTACAACGAAGACGATAACATCACGAATACTACAACAAATGTTGTATCAGAGACGTACTACACAATCTGTAATTATAATTCAAATTTATCCAAGATTATAACATATGACTATAATGTCTAATTCATCTCATTTCTTTATACGTCTTTTGATTTTGAGTTATATCTCCAATTTGATTCATCAGGTTCGTGTCATACTCAAATTATCGACAAGTTCATCTATGCATCTTCAGGTTCCGCACAAACACAAAATGTGCAACACCATAAGTTACAATTGTATTTATTTAACATACGCTCATTTTTTCTCCAATTTGTTTTGTTCTTCCGTTTTATTGTGCATTTTCTTTTCTTTTCTTTATTATTCTTTAAAATACCCGTGAATTTCACGGGTCTTTTAGCTAGTATATATATATATATATATATATATATATATATATATATATATATATATATATATATATATATATATATAGAGAGAGAGAGAGAGAGAGAGAAAGAAGGGATCTAGTAAGAAGATTAATTAAAATGAGAAGGGTAAAAATAATTCTAGCACATATTTTAAATAAGGAGGAAATTTTGAATGGACATGCATCCACTTTTTAGGTGCATCTAAAATGTGTGGTTGTGGTTTATTATTATCATTCTTATTTTAATTTATCTTCTTATTTGATCCTAACTATATATATATATATATATATATATATATATATATATATATATATATATATATATATATATATATATATATATATATATATATATATACACACACACACACTCAACACATAAAACTATAAACCATTACATATATTTAAAACTTATAGAAATTAGACTAAATCGAATTCTTAAGTTTTAAAGTTACTATTAAAAATTATTGATTTATATTGCATGTCAAAGCTTATTTGACTTATGCAAACTTATAAAAATTCACTCGAGTTTTATAAACAATATACATCGGCCTATTATTCAAACATATACATAGTGAAATTTAGTTATCTTGGAAAACAAAGACATATCCACAGGTTGTGCCCGTCTTTCATCAAAATATATAATAAACTCACATTTCATTTAATCGGTAATAAGGAATTTCATTCGTAACTACCTCACTTAACTCTTTTAGATATTTTGATGATTATGAAAATATATCTACATACACACTTAGTATTATATATTCTTGTAACAGTAACGTTACATAATCCATTAACGCTCAAGGTTTATTTTCCGTACCTCGTCTTTTGGTTACTATCAAACCAAGGATTTATTCTTCATTGATAGTTTTATTATTGTATACTTGTATGCTATACATTTCCAAGAGTCAATACTTACAAACATTTAGAAAATAGTTTTAAACCTAAATGCTGCCACACAAGCAACAACAACATAAACACTTGAAAAATTTTCTTAAACTTTATCGAGTCTTAAACATGAAATAAAAACCAAACTTGCCGTACTAAATTAGGTTGTGTGACGGAGCCACTTACTACTTGATTTGTTCACTTCAGACGACTATTTCTTTGAGGTTAGTTTCATAGCCCCACTTTTTAACTGTTTTATATTTGTTTTGGGGAAGGATACATGCTCGTTTTACTTAAACTCAATGATTGTTTTACTGAATATTTGTATTTTCATGCAAATTGTGTTGCATGACGAAATGAATGGTTTTTTGAATGCATGATGTGTTTACCTACCACATACTTGATTACTTTCTAATAAATACAAATGTAAAGTTATTGCTTGCTTTTACATATGGACACAAGTACTTGAAACTATTATGCCTACATAACCAAATGAATTGGTCACACCTGCTATGTACATACATGACCGAGTGAACTGGTCACATAACCGAGTGAGCTGGTAACATGACCGAGTGAACTGGTTACATAACCGAATGAACAAATACTAAATCTTGTGGTCCATACAGCTTTTACAAACTAAAACCTATAAACTCACCAACCTTATATTGACACTTTTTTAGCATGTATTTCCAGGATTAAATGTGATAGCTAAACTTTGGAGGCGCAAGGCAATGGCATTGCAGGGTCATAGATTACTCTAATAATTTATCATGGGCCTGTATTTTTGCACTAAACAAATGATGTAAACTTGTTTTACTATAATGAATGAAATTTCTTAATAAAAATCAGTTGTTCTATACTTGTGTTGTGATATCAATTAAGTAGCACCCCAATGTCATTACTATTTCCACTGCGTTGTTCATTTTTAGGGGTGTTACACATTTCTACAGATAAAAGTTCAAATATTAGTATTTTCGATAATACATTTTTTGAAGAAAATAAAATACCCAAGGAAATATTCATATAACAATAGAATTTTCTTGAAAACAAGAATCCAAATTGACATAATTTTATCACATCAGTTGATGTGCTAGTAATGAAAGGTTTTAACAAGGTAATTGTCGAAAAATAATTGACAAACAATTTTCAATTTCTACATCATTATGGGATTTTCAATTGCCAAATCTAGTTGCATAGTAAACATGTTTTATCCTCATCTTATGCCTTGAGTCATAGGTCTCACTAACTAACTCAATTAACTTATCTAATTAAAAAAAAAAACTGTAAATGTGTCTAGTCGTGATCTCACATAACATGATGATTTACATTTCCATTGCAATCTAGCTATGTTCTCACATAACGTAAATTGCAACTTCAAGTGTTCTTTTAATTAGATAGCATAAATTTAAATTTTAAGGGTACTAATTTTGATTTTGGTATTAAATCATATATGTACAAAGATATCATACATTCATCTTGTATCATATGTTCCAATAAAACTTTTACTAATTAGTTTCTTTACTATGCTTAAATCAACAAAGTTCTAATCGAGGAATTAGTTAAACCAATTTTTCCTTAAGATGCTTCGCACATTAATTAGTCGTAGGTAGCTCCATTATGACGCACAAAGAAGAGGAGAAGCGGGTCAGTGCGAAGCGTATTCAAAACCTTCTTCTTTCGGGTTACAATTTAATGCATACCCTCCTTATACCTCTCACACAGTTTGTCAATAATGGTTGAGCCTTTCTAATTATTTGGTACAGTCATATCAATAGACTAAAAGTTTAAGATTTAATGCATAGAACAAATCAAATTTCACCATCGTTTAGTACAGTTTAATTTTCTATTCAAAAATTGCCCTTTGCTTACAACTTTTCAAAACAAAAATAAACAAACAAGTAAAATAAAAAAAAATAAACAACTAAAACAATGTGTAAGATATTGGATATCATAACACCACAATTCAACAAGCTTAAGATCATGTATAATTGTAGAGAGAGAATGAGATGTTTAGTAAGAGAAAAAAAAAAGAAAGGTTAGATTAACTTTGAAGAGGGATATTTATACATATGTCTACGCCCTCCTTCAGGCTGTGGATTAGGCATACAGTGGGTAAAGACCTGTCCTTCTTCCACTGTGTTACTTATACTAATGTAAAGTAACTAATATAACGTTATGTCTATGAGCTATAATATGCTAGACTATTGTTGGGGTGACCGACACTTCAACATGATTTTCTAAATCCCAACAATCTCCCACTAAGGGAGGTCACCCCATGAATTACATATTGAATCCTAGCATTCTATCTTTAATCTTTTCATGCTCGAGCTCGTAGACTTTAAAGCTTCCTTAAATTCAACTTTGCATATCAGTAGCGGTTCTTCGGCTTGAACTTTTCTTTAATATGTGATCACGAGCTTTCTTTGAGATCATCAGCCACAACAAGTCTTTGAATCATCCATTGTTGTATCGCCTTTGTTAATACAAATAAGCAGTAAAAACGTTTATTTATATTTTACGATCTTCTAATGTTTTGTAGATAACAAACGTAAAATCATGTTAACGAAACAAATAAAATACGTAAATGGTTTGAACTAATAGTTTCTAACATATTCACATTTTCACATAAAACACTCAAACAAGTATAAGTGATTTTATGATTTAGTAATACATATGTACAACAACTAGTGTTTACATATTTGGGTATAATATACACATAACTAGTATGTAGTATATTGGGTAATATAAATGGGTAGAAACTTAAGTATCACAACCCATTGGGCAAATACATTGAATGTAGTTGGGTACAACCCAAAGCCCATGACCCATGGAGCTTGACCCATAACCCATTGCATGACATCATGCTTATATCATACATGGATAATATCCATAACCCATGGATCAACCCATACCCAAGTGACCAAGTGCATTGCACTCAAAGATACATTGTATCTAGCTAAAGATCCATGGTTCAACCCATGACCCATGACCCATAACCAAAATACCCATGGGTAAAAGGGAGCGTCCCACTGATCCCTAGCTTAACGCTAGACGGATCCCTTGTGGAAGGGATCCGTGGGATCGGGAACAGAGATTTTTCTTCTATAAATAGTGAGCCATTTCTTCATTATTTCTAACCCCTTTCTAACACACTTTCTCCCTTGAGTTAAATCTCACTAACCTCAGATCCAAGAGATCTATGTTTGTAGTTTTGTTTTTGTGTGATCTTTTAGGTTCCTCTTAAAGGCAAGATCACCACCTTTGAAGTCGATCAAGCTCAAGTCCATGAGTTGCCATGCTTCCTCATCATCAAGGCTACTGAAGTCTTCTTGTTGATGATTCCTTTCTTTCTTCAAAGAAGTGTAGTGTTGAAGACATTAGTGAAAGATGTCTCAAGTATCAAGATGAAGATATTAGTGAAGGGTATCTATCGTCCATATCATAAGTACTTATGGTAGGTGCTTAGAAGTCAAGACTAGAAGCATTAGTGAAAGGTGCTTAGAAGTCAAGACTAGAAGCATCAGTGAAAGGTGCTTAGAAGTTAAGACACAAGACATTATTGAAAGGTGTCTTGAAGATCTAGTCAAAGGCATTAGTGAAAGGTTCCTTAGATGTACATTCGATATGGTGTGTTTCGATGTACAAGATAGACTAGTTTTAGATCCAAGGATATTGATATCCTTGATGATGTTGTAAAGGAGTAGATCTCCTTTGGGATTAGTCGTTGGTGTAGTATGGTAGTAGTTCCTCCATTGCAATGGAACTAGGTGCTTAGCCTAGTACCTAATAAAGGGTAGGCGACGTTGTGAAGGTGTAGTTCACCTTGGACTGAAAGAACTAGGTACTTAGCCTACTACCTTATAAAGGGTAGGTGACATTGTGTAGGTGTGGTTCACCTTGGAGTGATAGAACTCGGTGGTTAGCCTAGCACCGGAAAAAGGGTAGGCGACGTTGTGAAGGCTTCTCCGCCATAAGGAGATTGGTGTAGTGATTACGAACTCTCGAGTAGGTGACTCGGGGAGTGGAGTAGGGCAAGGAAGGTGTCCTTGTAGCCGAACCACTATAAATACTTGCGTTGTGGTTTTGTGCTTCTTACTCTTATCTTTTCATTACTTACCTTTATATGCTTGTTTATCAACATCCAACACACACATCCAAATAGATTGACATAAGTCGATCTAAATAGATTAAAAGGAAGTTTTAATTGGCAAAAATATTCAACCCCCCTTCTAGTTTTCCACAATTGGTATCAGAGCTTCGTTACCAAGTTTCTTGAAGTATATTGTACTTTAAAAACTTGATACGATCCATGGTTAATTGAAAACTACAACGAAGGTTTTTCATAAAAACAAACACCATGTCTTTTAAAACTAAATGTTTGGATGTTGATTTGATAACAACATTTTTTATTTACTTTTTATTTAATTGCACTAATCTTCTTTGTCATGTTGATTAGTCAAAGCTCATACCCAGCAAGCTATAGGAATCGCTTGGTAACAAGATTACCTTCCTTAAGAACGTATCTTAAACACAAAGGAGCGGGAATCGTCTAAGTGACATTATTGTGTCATTTGTAAAGACATTACTAAGTGCGCTAGAGGTATGATTTTCTTTTTATTTTGCTTGATAATTAAGTATGCCTATTTAGGTATTTATATGATTATCTTTTGTGCATATATATGTTTTACATGAAGCTTCATTAGGAAGCCTTTTTCTTACATACGTGTTTTATTTCTCGTCTAAAGTCGTGGTATATAAAACTTATGTTTTGTTTCTTTTAATCCAATAATATAACAAAACACAAATTTCGAAAAATACTCCTTCCCCATAAATATGCCACTCGACGCCCACTTTATCAAATCCTGACTTTTTCAAGTCTTCCAATTTCAAAAATTCCATTCCATTCAAAACTTCATCTTCCTCTTCATCTCATCCCAACCGAAACCAAGAAGGATCGTCTTCAACATGGTTTACATCGCCTTCGTACTCATCGTCTTGACACTCATCGCACTTGTGTTCCCTATGATGAAGTTCACATACGGAGACATTTACTTTGTGTTGTTAATCTACATTGGGGTTATATACCCAATTCTTTGTATCATTCTTAGTATTGAAATGAAATATTACTAATAGTCTAGTTATCTAGGTTATTATGTGTTTATCATCTTTCCTTGTTGTATTTATTTCTTTCGTGATACATTAGAAGTCATGTATGCATGTTAAAAGAAAATGTAGGCTAAAACACTTATCTTGGTATAAAACTATGAGATATAAAAACCTATGCTTTTCTTAAAATCTGGTTCTGTATTAACAAATCTACGGATCCCGGAAGTTATACTAGCCGGATCCCTTTTGAAAAGGAACCGTGGGATCCGTCCTACTGGAGAACAGTTTTTTTTCATGCAAATTAAAAACCACTTCTCTTCTAAAAGTAATACTCCACTAAGTATGTCAAAACCATAAGTGAGTTAAGTGTCTTTTTTGTTAAAAAACCATTGTTAATAAAAATCTAATAAAAACGTAGATAATCATAGGTTGACCACAAACATCACTCTTATTAACCGATCATTTCTATAGGTTCAACTATGACGCATGAATATGAGTTTGATTTTTCACTCACTAGCGTCTACACTCCGAACATCTCCCTTGAACCCAACACACCTGGCAACCATGTCCGTTGGTTCAATAATTTCGAAAACCGTCACTTCCACGAAGGACGTATTGTAGACACCTCTCTACAATTCGAAAAAGGTATCAATACCTCCTTCCGAGCCATAGGACTAGAATGTCTTCTTGAAATCAACGAGAAGATATGTCCAAGGTTCATAATGGAATTCTTCCGTCAAGTTGAACTCGTTCATAACGAGGATCGCTCTCTATCTCTTTGGTTTTATATCAAAAACCAAAAGTTTACTTTAACCCTTGGGCATTTTGCTCACATCCTCCGGATTCCAAATCATGGACAATGTGCCTTCACCGAAGATTGGTCTCTTGATTCTCTTTTCAACTTTCGTGAAGAAAATAGTCCATATTGTTCACACATACCCTCCCCGGAAGATTTAAATCGCATAATATGCAAACCTCGACCATATTACTCCGATCCAAACATTATCTTCACACGGGACATCCGAGAAGAGTACAAGCCTCTTGCACCTATCCTACGTGAGAATGTTTGGAGTCTTAGGGGAAATCGAGAAATCCTTCTCGCTTGTTGTGCTCACATGTTGTACTGTTTGCTAACACAACAACCATACAATCTCGCCTACTTCTTCGCAAGGCGAATTGCAAATCTTCAAGGCTCCAAGAATAAACTCATCCCTTATGGAATGTTCTTGACGCACCTCTATCACAACGTTATGCACTTCCATCCTCAATTTCAAAGTCCGTTGTACGTACTTGTGAACAAGATGATGGAACCGCTAAACATATCTCTCATGAAGACTTTCTTCATTCTTGATTCCACCAACACTCATCAATCACGTAATGATCCTCCTAGCAAAAACACTCAAGGAACGTAGTAGTATTTCAAATAGGATCAATCCTCTTGTACTCGTGCTATATCAATGTAATCTTATTTCCTTCATGAAATAAAACATCTTACATTTGATATCTTAGTGTTAGAACCCCTTTAAACTAACCTTGGAATATAATGCATTGTCAAGATCATTGCATACCTTTGGTAAAGGTTCTGCTGAGCAGGTGGACGGATCCCAATGTTTATGCTAGACGGATCCCTACACTTAGGGAACCGTGGGATCCGGGAAACAGAAAATGCAATTGCAAGCATTGTATTTCATACATGTCCTTAGAACACCTCACACTAAGCTAAACATAGTGTCTTAAGGTAAATTAAGCACTTATCAAAGATAGGTAGATCCTTCCTACTCACACATAACTCACCTAGATCACACTCTAAGGCGCTTGTAGATCTATCATCTCATTTTTAATCCATTAATCTTCCGCTCTTATACTCACACTTCATTTTTCACTTGATCCCTCACATTTAGCCTTAGAAATATTTCGATTATGGCAAAATTGATCATAAATCAACCTTACCTCAAAATTGATCAAAGTTGATCAAACTCTAGTTTTCCCATCTCAAAGCTTCTAGGATATTTTCCAAAACACTATCCTATGTCACAAAATGATCTCTAGGATCATTTAGCTTCAATTAACACTCTCATCTTTAGTGTCATCCTTGCTCATCCATTGGTACTCATGAAAGTTCTAAATCCTTCCATAAAAAACAATCATTAGCTACATCACTCATTACCTTCAAATATTTAAGCACCCCTTCATTTAAGATACTTAGGAGGACTGAAACACTCAAGATGATATAGATCTTAGATCTTAGAAACATCATTTCCACTCTTTCATAGCAGTTGAGAGCCGGATCCCTAGGATTAGCCTAGACGGATCCCTCTGAGGAGGGAACCGTGGGATCCGGATGACAGTTTATGTCAAACCTTGCTTAAACAATCATTTCAACTCATCTTTCTAACTCAAACACTCTATCTCATCTTAAATGAGTTCCTAGATCAGTACAGACTCTGAAGTTGACTCTTGTGCATGTTAATCATCACATTCCAATGAATCTTAGTGGCTTAAGGCTTAAATGCACTTACCAAATTTCTTGCTTTATAAACCACATTGTTAGGACTTCCATAGTCATCACCTTCATCCCAACTTTCAGCACTTTAGAAACCCTTACAAACCTCTTGAAATTCTCATCATGAGGAAAACACCAAGTAGTAACTTATCCAACAAAGAACCACCCAAGAAAAAGGCTCGTGTTATATACGAAATCTCTTCAACCGAATTATCTCCGGTCAAGCCAACAAATGCTAGGATCCTTCCTCAACCAATCAAACCAATTCCTAAAAGGATAGTACCCACAAAACTACCTATGCCAAACACCACCATACCTCCTAGGCCAAACAATGTCATTTCCACTAAACCATCACCATTGGTTCCTAGAGCTATCTCTTTTACATCCCCACTATCATCACCACACCTCTACAATTTAGAGGACTTGCCTCCTAGGCCGTCTCATCCGCCTCTGCCGACAGCATTCTCCTCATTAGGAGGAATAATGGTACAAAATCAAGGTGTTGAGTCAACACTTGCTCCGGCCTCCTTTTCGCCGTCTCCATCATACAATCCCATTTGGATTATGAGAAATCATAAAAGTCAACCACCCGACCATATGGAAGTTGACACTTCTCTACCACCACCATCATTCTTGGTCGAGCCATTCTCAAATGCGCCACCACCAATCCCTCCATCGTTTGAAGCTCCACAAGCCGCTTCACTTGATCCTTCGCATCAAGCCATTTCATTTCTTCCACCACCACTACCTAGCCATCACAAAGATTGCTATCATTGTCAACATGTTGAAAGTTTGATACATGAAGTACGAGAAGACCAACGTTTCATGTTCTATCATCTCCTCGAACGTTTCGACGAGATTAAACCTAAACAAAACTTGAGCTAGAAGATTTTAGTGGTGTCTTAGCATCAAGCGATAGTTGGTTTAGAAATTCCTAGTCATGTATTTTTTTATTTTTTTTAGTCATGTATATCATAACTCTAGTTTTGTTAAATGAAATTACATGCTACTTGTTATATTTCTGAGTATATGATTACATTGTATTCATATCTCATTTTTGTGATAATATTACTTGTTATATCACCTTTGCTGAAATTAATCATCAGCTAATACGGATCCCTCAGAATTGCCTAGACGGATCCCTACTAGGAGGGAACCGTGGGATCCGTGTGACAGAAAACTGTTTTCTACTAACTTGGACCACATTTGCAGGAAATTGTGAATTATACTTGTTATCTAACCTTTGTTTTGTAGTTATTCAACTTACACATGAAGACTTTGACATCCTAAAGCTAGGGGGAGCTTTATGTCAAAGCAATACATTGCAAATTACTTGCAATATTAGGTTTACATTTCGTGACATCCACTTGCAAAATTGCAATCATCAAGGGGGAGCACATTCGTCACTTAGACGAAATCTTTTGCAAACTTACTTGCAAACAAACTAGATTAGTATCACTTTATTGACGCCATTACATAGGGATGGACTCGTCAAGGGGAGTAAATACAAGATCCTTTCCCGTTACTTGCTCTTTAATTTTTTTATTTCCTTCACATTTTTCTTAAAAATAATGTGTTGCTTTCTTTCAAAGCTCTTTCTGTTTCGACAAAAAGGGGCAGAAGAAATTAAAACTACAAATTCAAACTTTCACGAATTTTAGATTTTCCTTAAAATAATTTTATGTTTTGTCATCAACAAAAAGGGGGAGATTATTAATACAAATAATCCGTAAAAATGTTTATTTATATTTTACGTTCTTCTAATGTTTTGTCGATAACAAACGTAAAATCATGTTAAAGAAACAAATAAAATACATAAATGGTTTGAAATAATAGTTTCTAACATATTCACATTTTCACATAAAACACTAAAACAAGTATAAGTGATTTTATGGTTTAGTAATACATATGTACAACAACTAGTGTTTACATATTTGGGTATAATATACACATAATTAGTATGTTGATATTGGGTAATAAATACATTGAATGTAGTTGGGTACAACCCAAAGCCCATGACCCATGGAGCTTGACCCATAACCCATTGCATGACATCATGCTTATATCATACATGGATAATATCCATAACCCATGGATCAACCCATACCCAAGTGACCAAGTGCATTGCACTCAAAGATACATTGTATCTAGCTAAAGATCCATGGTTCAACCCATGACCCATGACCTATAACCAAAATACCCATGGGTAAAAGGGAGCGTCCCACGGATCCCTAGCTTAACGCTAGACGGATCCCTTGTGGAAGGGATCCATGGGATCCGGGGAACAGTAGATTTTTTCTTCTATAAATAGTGAGCTATTTCTTCATTATTTCTAACCCCTTTCTAACACACTTTCTTCCTGAGTTAAAAACTCACTAACCTCAGATCCAAGAGATCTATGTTTGTAGTTTTGTTTTTTTGTGATCTTTTAGGTTCCTCTTAAAGGCAAGATCACCACCTTTGAAGTCGAGCAAGCTCAAGTCCATGAGTTGCCATGCTTCCTCATCATCAAGGCTACTGAAGTCTTCTTGTTGATGATTCCTTTCTTTCTTTAAAGAAGTGTAGTGTTGAAGACATTAGTGAAAGATGTCTCAAGTGTCAAGACGAAGATATTAGTGAAGGGTATCTATCTTCCATATCATAAGTACTTATGGTAGGTGCTTAGAAGTCAAGACTAGAAGCATTAGTGAAAGGTGCTTAGAAGTCAAGACTAGAAGCATCAGTGAAAGGTGCTTAGAAGTCAAGACACAAGACATTATTGCAAGGTGTCTTGAAGATCTAGTCAAAGGCATTAGTGAAAGGTGCCTTAGATGTACATTCGATATGGTGTGTTTCGATGTACAAGATAGACTAGTTTTAGATCCAAGGATATTGATCCTTGATGATGTTGTAAAGGAGTAGATCTCCTTTGGGATTAGTCGTTGGTGTAGTATGGTAGTAGTTCCTCCATTGCAATGGAACTAGGTGCTTAGCCTAGTACCTAATAAAGGGTAGCCGACGTTGTGAAGGTGTAGTTCACCTTGGACTGAAAGAACTAGGTACTTAGCCTAGTACCTTATAAAGGGTAGGCGACGTTGTGTAGGTGTGGTTCACCTTGGAGTGAAAGAACTCGGTGGTTAGCCTAGCACTGGGAAAAGGGTAGGCGACGTTGTGAAGGCTTCTCCGCCATAAGGAGATTGGTGTAGTGATTACGAACTCTCGAGTAGGTGACTCGGGGAGTGGAGTAGGGCAAGGAAGGTGTCCTTGTAGCCGAACCACTATAAATACTTGCGTTGTGGTTTTGTGCTTCTTACTCTTATCTTTTCATTACTTACCTTTATATGCTTGTTTATCAACATCCAACACACACATCCAAATAGATTGATATAAGTCAATCTAAATAGATTAAAAGGAAGTTTTAATTGGCAAAACTATTCACCCCCCCCCCCCCCCCTTCTAGTTTTCCACAGCCTTCATGTAATGTTGTGGCTTTTAGACTGACATGCTCACACTTTCTGGATCATGACATCTTTTCATCAAAGTAGCAGAAGCATCATTGTATGTCTTTGATTGTCATGATTTTCTTCAATTAAGTGTGTGTGTTGTGAGCATGCGGTTATGAATTGACTTCTCAATATCGGTTCCCGCAAATAACAGTTAGCAATAAAAGACACGAAAGTGTCTTTGTTCACTTTCGTTGAATAGGGTTGCAAGAACCACAGTTCCCCGTTGATTAGTATAAATACTGCCTTTGATCTGGTAGAATTCTTAAGAATCTCCTTGACAGGGTTTCACAGCTTGTTCTAGCTATTCTCAAACCGGAGCATCCCAAAGTGGACAACACGGAGTGAGTGAACCAGCGAATTAAGATTCACTGATTGATGAAAAATTAATTTGAAAACAATCGCGTATTGCTTAAAAGAAAGAGTTTTGCAATACGATGAAGGTTTTATGAGAAAGATCATTTTTCAATCATAAATACTTTTTGTGTTTGAAACATGAATACACATTCGATGTGCTAGAGAGAAGAATGTTGCGTACATCGAAAGGGTTTTCAAAAGTATTCGTCAATTCATTTCCTGGACCAAGGTTGATTCAAGATTGAATCGCCCCATTCTTTCTATCCAGTTGTCACAAGCTTGATCCATGTTGGATCTCACATGTCACCCACCAAGAGCTTGTTTGATGTTGGCTCTAGAAGGATTTCCATCTTCATTGTGAATATTTAACATATCACTCGAATGTTCTGGCAATACCCCAAGGATAATGTGTAGGACTCTCAATATATATATTCTTACTTTCCACATTGTGTGAAACAACAAGACTTTATTAATTTAGTGTCCTAATGAGATTTGTGGATGATCTCTTGGCTCTAGACTCAATTGTGCATTTTGGTTTCCTAATCAGAGACTAGGGAGAGGGTCTCCTTCTTCAATATCAACTATCTCTAAAAGAAAGTCAATAGATTATGTAGGTTCCCCGTGAGAATGAAACAAGTCCTGTTAAGAGAACTTGAGTGGCTAGGGAAGTTTAGTGCAGTGCGTCACTGGGTCCATGACGTCTTGTCTTCAATACCAGTCTTACCCTTAGTAACCACCAATAGCATATGTATTGAACCCAGTTTATGCCCTAAGGTTGAATTATTGGAGGGCTATTTCTTTTCACCCTTTTCACATTCATTTCTTTTTCATTCTTCAACCCCTTCAGCGCTTACCTAGACCTCATTACTAGAACCTTGTTGGGTTTATTTCAGTTCTAGCTCTATCTCAGTTGGCACTATTCCCTTATTCTCACTTTTTCTCCTTTTTTCATCATACCTAAGAACTTCTACACCTTACCATCCTTATAACTTCAATGCATAAAGTAAAATGGTCAGTCTTTTGGTATAGTTCTTTCCTTCTTGAAACCAATTGAAAAATCATTTGGAAAATCAATCAAGGTACTTGTGATATAATATCAAAGAATTTTGTACCTTACTTGTATTTGATCATTTAGAAATGCTCCCCCTCAACATGTGCTGTAAGTTTTGACAAAATTGTTTAGCACATGGAGGAAAGAGGACTTTGAAGTATTTTCTTGATCACAATTTCCATAGAAAAAGCCTTTTGATTTTCTTGGTAAATTCTCCCCCTCAATATGTGCGTTGGTTATTTGAAATCATTTAGCACATAGAGGAAATAGTTCTTTGAAGTACTTCCACAATCACTTTTGCCATAAAAAACCATTTCAAAATCAATCAAGGTACTTATGATAAAATTTGATGCTTTAGTACCTTGATAGTTTTAATGAGAATTTTGAAATGCTCCCCTTCAATATGTGCATCGATATACCAAAATGTTTAGCACATATGGGAGAACCGCCTATACATTGAGTCTTACAAGATCACATTTTATCATATTTCATATTTATATTACATTTTCTCCCCCGACAAAAAAATTTAAATCCTTTGAGATTTTGGATCCCAAGTAATTTAAATATGTTGGAAAAATTAGAGAGAAATGTGTCTTGTTTTATTAAATCTGAAATGAAACATTACAATGCTCCCCCTTAATTACAGAGGGAGACTACAAGCCATAGTCCTATCACTACTATATACTATATAGTTATATTTTTTCATATTACAATCACCACATCACAAATATGAGTTCAAAAAATAATAACCACCATAAAGAGGATATCATCATTCGGTTCTATGTAGTAGCTTGTAATGCCCTTCGCGAACTCTACCACCTACAAAACTTTCCAGACTTCGGAAGATTCTCCGAGTCTTTAGCCTTCTTTCAATAGCAGCAATAAAATCCTCACTCCTTTTCACGTCATGCTTAGACCAAAACCTTGTACTAACTCCTGGTCTCATGTTGAGCTTAAATTCCTTAACCCTATAATCCAACACTTCTTCTATTTCCCTTAGAGTTCCATCAGTGAACTTGTACAACTCACACAGCCTCATAAGCATCCTTGTTCCATATTTGTCCATGAAGACAACTGCTCTTAGAGTATCAATTACTGAGTAGTCACGCCTGTATTCAAGTCTTGTTGCTTCCCATAGAGGCTTGGTGAGGTTGACTTGAGTTTGGTAGCTTTCCATGCCAAGCTGAAATTCACCGACTCTTTGTCGAATCACTAATCCTCTTATCCATAGGTTGACCACTGCAGTAAGAGACTTGTTGATAACGCTACACGCATCGTTCGGGGTCAAAGGAACTTCCTTTTCGTCGAGCAAGTTTTTCAACACCCTAGGCAGTGAACCTAATCGTTGTAGTGTAGTATTAGGGTAAGCCACGGGTATTGATATCGTTCTCTAGGGGAATAGGAATGCTAGTGAGAAGTTACTACGCTAAGGTTGTGGTTGAGGAAGATTATTTTTTATCTTTTTATATTTTTTAAGGAAAGGAAAGGTACGAATCTCGGGGTTTGAATTTGGGGGTTGGTATTGCTACCGATTACTCTACTTATCTAATTATCTAATCTAAGGTGTATGTAGTCTATGTCTAATTAATGTGTGCTCGTATGATAGTTTAAAGATGTGTTTACTTAGGTTTTACTACTCCTTAATTATCTCCTATTGGTGGTTGAATTGTCACGTCCTTATTCCTAGTTGCGTTGTGTGTCTAAGGTTGTAGAGTATGCGTATGTTCCCTAACTCTTTGAACTTACCAAAGGGTCTCGTCTACAAAACCCACTAGGGATAATAAACTCTTACTCTAAGGCACTCTTTGGATGGTTTAGCTTACAACTACTCAAGGAGTCATATTCAAAGGTTCACAAAGATTTAATCAAGCATTAAGTACACAACGAATGACCTATCGCATTACTAGATCATTAATCAACTAAGATAAGAAACAACCAATCAATATTCAATAATTAAGTTTCATATTCCCTAAGCAAACACACAAGTAAATTAGCCGGACATGGAAAACATGCAAGCATACACACAAATAATCAAAGACATAATTGTATTAATGAAGTAAAACACTTATCTTGGTGTAAGATAGGGTTTGGAACCCTAAAATACTGTACAAGACAGCCTTGGTTCGGTTTAGGTTTTTACTCCAAAAGACTACACACCAAATACTGAAAAATTCGGATTCTATATATAATATTACACATGCGACGGCGTCACCTTATGTTTTGTGACGCCGTCGTGTCGCCGTCATTAGAGTTTCGTCTTGGCCACGTTAGACTTACGACGGCGTCACCTTATGATTGTGACGCCGCTCTTCACCGGCCTTCGTCGGATTACATCTAGGCAGTCTGAGTTGCGACGGCCTACTCTTTTATAACTTGACGTCGTCACTTGAAAATGGGAGTTTTGGCTTATGTCCCGTCACAAAGATCCTCCGACGGCGTCACACTTAACACCTGACGCCGTCACCTTATGTTTTCAGCAGCTTTGAGTGTCTCGATTCTGACTTTGGTCATTTTCTTCGTATAATCGCGCCTTTTCGTCCAAATAAGTGCCATTCCAGCAGTTTGTCTTCAAGAGACCTAAAAAGTGAAAAGGAACGATATTAAGCAATAACGGATACAAAAGTGATCAAATAAGGGCTTAAACGACCCCTCAAAAAGGTACCTTTTAAAACCTTATCAAATATCCCTACACTTGGTATTTGCTTGTGCTCAAGCAAATGTGCTTTTAGCCAATTAATTTATAAGTTAGAAGTCATGAAGCATTGGTTTAAAACAGTCCACAACACATATAAGCCACGCAAAAGTCATAACAAGCACGGAAATTACATACTAGCACCTCACATGGGGTGTTTGGATACTCACATCTCTCTCGGGTGTATATGAAATATAACAAATTGGAAATGGAAGATAAACACTCATTAACCGGTCCTAGTACATAGATTACCATAGGCTTGAGAATAGATCAAACCTCCATCGCTTTGGCGTAAGCACCTAGGAAAGACTATCAAAGAGGTCTTTAAAGGGTTGTAATGTTAGGCTTACGGTAGGGAAACAAAGGGTTTGGTGGGATAGGCTATATAGTGGTGGCAAGTCAAAAATCTCTTATGTTACAAGCATACGAAGAATGGCGTTGCTAAGCCAAGACTCGACACTCTAAACTCTAGCTAACTGAAATAAACAAACATAAAATTAAAGGATAGATGTAGGATGGTGGCCCGTATTTTTTTTTTCAAACACTCTATTTTTTTTTCTTTTCTCTTTTTCTATTTTTTTTCGATTTTTTTTCATACACTTTTACTCTACCATCCTCTACGGTAACATCAAAATGATAGGGATTTATAGGCACATCCCTACACTTGAGTTTTTATTACTCTAACACTAATTTGACCCGAATTGAAAAGATCAAAACACTTGGGGTACATTATTACGCAAACAAAGGGAATTTGAATTTAACGTTCCCTTCCCGTCATTTCATAAACTTTAACTTTTCCCATGAATCCCAATCGTCTCAAAACTGTATACAAAGGATATGACTCGACTTAGCAAATCATGCAAGTAACCAGATAATTGAACTAAGGGTTTAAGGTGATAAAAAAATGCACTAAAAGTGAGTGCATACAAGGTAGGCTAAGGCGATTTTGGTGTACATTTGGGGGTGGGGAGCAAACAATGCTCTTCATTAATATTCCGGAAAAACCGAAACATCACGAGAACCGCGAAAAGGATAGGCTCTGAGGGGTTAACTAGGGGTATCGTGTCCTAAAGATGAGTACAACGCAAAAGGTGTGGGGGAATTACTCAACCGATGTGGAAGAAGTAATTATATTACGGGTATCAAACAAGGGTTATCCTAATGCCTCTTATCATTTAGTTATTCCTAACTACACAAGTATAGTCTTACTAGCGCTCTCGGAATGCATCACAAAACAAGTTCTAGAATCTAATATACTACCGGTTTACACTCTAAGCATTAAAGATGAATGCTTTAATTCCTACTAATCTAAGGGCGATCCTCACATTTTGGGTGGAATTTAAGTGGTAAAGGGTTTTTGTGCTAGTCATATAACTTCCTAACCGTGAGACGCTTTTGTTAAGACTAATGGCCCACTCCTATATGTCATGAAAAATTAAAAATTTGGTGCCAAAATTACCCTAACCGACATTTTCTCATGGTTTATTACACAAATACAATTGGACAAAGAAAATAATCAAGGATAAGCATAGTTTCAAAGTTCCCGTTTTATTTTCCCTCCCTACACTTAAACTGAACATTGTCCCCAATGTTCCCGAAAAGTATCAAAGTTATGATAATGGAAGGTAATAAAAACGAAAGAAACTAGTACTCCCCTGATTAGCTCGGTAGGATCCGTGTGTGAAGTAGTGTTTAAATCCTTTCCAAGAAGAATTTATGCGTGAAAAGCTCCTTCCAATCTTATGTAACTTCTTCTTGATAAACTAAACCGGCACACTTGAAGAAAACAAACGAAACCTTCGCGTAAAATCGGCGGTAATAATATATATAAGACTCGATTTAAACTAGGATATAATGCTTGTGGAATGGATGTTTACGTAATTTCGGAAAATTAAGACTGGAAAATTCCAAATTTTTAAGTAGCTCTAGAAACGAGAAAAAATGTAATCTGTTGTTTTTACTCCTTCCCCGTCAGTTGCGATCCTCACGCCGTCAGGTTATCGACAAAAACGGTCTGCGATTTTCGGAAAAATTTTGGAAAAATTATATCTTTAGAATCTGGAAAAATTTCTGCAAAACATCCATTATGACTCGATACAAGCATTTGACTCGAACAAACACACAAATATATCTTTTAATGAATTGTTATTCTCATGTTTACGTTTCTTTGAAAATGTGTGTAATCCTCCCTACACTTATCCCTTATGTAAAATACCTTTATATGCAATTAAGACGAGGTTAAAAACAAAATAAAGTATTTTTACAAATTTAAACATGAGAATAAACAATCGATAAAAGATATATGACACTAACAAGCAAACAATTAAGCATGGGTTGCCTCCCACGAAACGCTTTTCTTTATTTAAGAGTCTTGTAGCTAGACTCGTAGCCGTGCTCCTATGTTACTTCATTACCGTCATCTCCTTCCTTCGATTTCCCGTCGTCGAAAGTGTGTAGACGTTGTATGCTTCTCAGTAGATTCCTTGCCAACTTCATCTATTATGGTGACGGTTTTATCCTTTAGATTGGTTTCCTTCACTGTAAAAGGCCCAAACCACCTTGGTTTGTTTCTACCTCGTAATGCCCTTATCCGTGATTTGTATAAAAGTACTTTTTCTCCATTTAGGAATTCCTTAGGGTTCCTTTGTGCCTTTTGTATCGAAGTGGGATTATTTCCTAACTTCTTATCGGGTTTCCACAATGTTGCATACAATCCTTGAACCATAAAGTCCCTAAGCCCTTTTTCCCAATCATTCATTTTCTTCTTAACACTATCGCCAGGGGCTTGTGGATTTCCACTCGTAACCATTTCCATGATCTTAAGAGGATACCTTGGGATGATGGGTATCCTAGCGTACCCTTTCCCGATTTTAAGTACCATGATGCCCTCTCCGCATTTGATAGTTGCCTTGGCGGTGGCCAAAAATGGTGTCCCAAGAATGAGTGGCACATTTTTATCTTCCTCGACATCAATGATTACGAAATCCACCGGATAAACGATATTAGCCACTTCTATCAAAACATCCTCCGCGATCCCTACGGGGTAAACATAGGTGTGATTAGCTAAGGAAAGTCTAAGATCGGTCTTGGTTGGTTTCTCCTTAGTTAACTTATTATAGATTGATAATGGCATTATGTTCACATCAGTCCCCTGATCGGCTAAGCCATTTATATTATCAATATCACCTATGCTACATGGTATCACGAAATTCCCTGTGGTGTCTCGTTTTTTGTTAATGGTTTTTATGACCAACTCATACAAGGGTCCTAGGTAGGCGTCATACTCTTCCTCAGTCATTTTTCCTTCAAGGGCTTCCCTAAGAACTTCATTGTACCTAAAGTTATTTACTTGGTTTGCAATGGTCTTTTTGTTAATTTCGTGCTTAAGGTAGTACTCAATGGTCTCGGGCTCTTCATTAGGCTGAGACTCCTCCCTCTTGCTTTCCTCAATTTTCCTCATCTCAACCCTTGCATCCTCGGGTATACTTGAAACGACGTTAACAAATGAAGTGGGAGGACAATCGTTGTTCGCACAAGTACCTTTTCGGGAACTTTTGTTTTGGTATATTCAATTACCAAATTCATCATTTCCGTCATTTTCGCTTGCATTTCCTCTCTTTGCCTATAGACCTCCTCTTCAAATTTGGCTAATCTCTCCGTATGAGCTGCCATGTACTCCCTCATTTGTTCCTTGAAGCTTGGTGAAAGTGGTATTGGGGAAGTAGAACGGGCGCCTTCGGAATTTGGATTTTGCTCACGACTTGGGGACTCCGAAAAAGGTGTGGGGTTGTCGGTGGAATTGGCGGATTTGACAACTTCTCGAGGAATTTGTAGGGGGACTCTTCTTTTCCTTTCCATAAGATAATCAATCCCTCTCTCAATGGCATTCATTTGCTCCTCGAGGGTGTCGGAAGATTCAAAAGGAGTTGATATGGCATTGACTACGTTAACCGGAGTTTCAGGAGATTCATTCCAATCTTCGTAGCTCTGATCAGCAAGCTCCTCTATAATATCCCAAGATTTCTCTCGCATTAAAGTCAGCTGAGCCTTCCACCGAAGGCTCGATCAATGGATCGTCGAGTGATGAAATCGGTATGGTCATAGAAGATTTGGATTTGAAGCCAAAGATCAATGCCATGATGGGGAAGTCTACCGAGTAGGTCCCAAATCGAGTCCATGCTTTGTAAAGAGACTCACCTTGGAGTTGTTGAAACGTCAAGATGTCTCGCCTAAGTTTAGTGGTTCTCCCCGATGGGAAAAATTGAGCAAGAAAGCGATAGGTAAGATCATCCCAACTTGAGATGGAGCCGGAGGGAAGTCGCTCAAGCCAATTACTAGCTTGGTCCCGTAGAGAGATTGGAAGAGACGCAGACGCGTGGTCTCCCGAGTAGTAGCATCAAGGTCGATGGAATCGACAAGTTTGAGGAAATCCTCGGATGCTGATTTGGATCTTCATAACGAAGTCCATGGAATGCACATCCGTTTTGCACCAACCGGATGGTGTCGGATCGCAGGGCCATAGTTTGGGCTTGGTCGGGAAGCTCAATGGTGTTCCTATAGCCTGAGTGGCTTGGTCTTGAGTATTCACCAAGAGTACGGGCTCTTGGCGGGTCAATTGGTGGTGGGTTGATGAATGGTGGGTGGTTATCACCTTCCATGATGAAAAGTGATGAGGCTACGAACAAAGGTCACGAAGAAGGGGGGATAGACTAAGAGGAAGCTAAAAATGAGAAAAAAAAGTTTACTTGATAGGAATCAAGTAAAGAAACCTAAACGAGGTGGACTACTAACTAGCTATTCTATTCCCGGCAGCCAAACTTGATAACGCTTACGCAGCGCGTTCGGGGTCAAAGGAACTTCCTTTTCGTCGAGCAAGTTTTTCAACACCCTAGGCAGTGAACCTAATCGTTGTAGTGTAGTATTAGGGTAAGCCACGGTATTGATATCGTTCTCTAGGGGAATAGGAATGCTAGTGAGAAGTTACTACGCTAAGGTTGTGGTTGAGGAAGATTATTTTTATCTTTTTATATTTTTTTAGGAAAGGAAAGGTACGAATCTCGGGTTTGAATTTAGGGGTTGGTATTGCTACCGATTACTCTACTTATCTAATTATCTAATCTAAGGTGTATGTAGTTTATGTCTAATTAATGTGTGCTCGTATGATAGTTTAAAGATGTGTTTACTTAGGTTTTACTACTCCTTAATTATCTCCTATTGGTGGTTGAATTGTCACGTCCTTATTCCTAGTTGCGTTGTGTGTCTAAGGTTGTAGGGTATGCGTATGTTCCCTAACTCTTTGAACTTACCAAAGGGTCTCGTCTACAAAACCCACTAGGGATAATAAAATCTTACTCTAAGGCACTCTTTGGATGCTTTAGCTTACAACTACTCAAGGAGTCATATTCTAAGGTTCACAAAGATTTAATCAATCATTAAGTACACAACGAATGACCTATCGCATTACTAGATCATTAATCAACTAAGATAAGAAACAACCAATCAATATTCAATAATTAAGTTTCATATTCCCTAAGCAAACACACAAGTAAATTAGCCGGACATGGAAAACAAGCAAGCATACACACAAATAATCAAAGACATAATTGTATTAATGAAGTAAAACACTTATCTTGGTGTAAGATAGGGTTTGGAACCCTAAAATACTGTACAAGGCAGCCTTGGTTCGGTTTAGGTTTTTACTCCAAAAGACTACACACCAAATACTGAAAAATTTGGAGTCTATATATAATATTACACATGCGACGGCGTCACTTTATGTTTTGTGGCGCCGTCGGTCGCGTCATTAGGGTTTCGTCTTGGCCACGTTAGACTTACGACGGCGTCACCTTATGATTGTGATGCCGTCCTCTTCAAACCGGCCGTCACGGATTACATCTAGGCCATCTGAGTTGCGACGGCCTACTCTTTTATAACTTGACGTCGTCACATGAAAATGGGAGTTTTGGCTTCGTCCGTCACAAAGATCCTCCGACGGTCGCCACACTTAACACCCGAGTCACCTTATGTTTTCAGCAGACTTTGAGTGTCTCGGTTCGACTTTGGCCATTTTCTTAGTATAATCGCCTTTTCGTTCAAATAAGTGCCATTCTAGCATTTTGCCTTCAAGAGACCTAAAAAGTGAAAAGGAACGATATTAAGCAATAACGGATACAAAAGTAATCAAATAAGGGCTTAAACGACCCCTCAAAAAGGTACCTTTTAAAACCTTATCACTTGTTTTCACTAATGGGCAGGTGATTGATTGTGTTCGTTTTCGTACAAGATATTTTCCGAAGAAATACAAAGGTATGTATTTTCCCGGGTCGTTTTCCCAACAAGGGATGAATGGAGTTTAACAACTCACGTTACGTGATTAATTAAATAAACAAAAAAGACAAACCAAAATGTAATAAAGAAAAATTAAATAATCAGAGACGAATCTAGAACAAATGACCGGGTGTATAAATTTTTTAAAACGGGAATATAAAAACACATTTCGATAAACAGGGTGCATTTAAGATGCATTAAAAAAAACTAATGTTTTTTTTCAAAAATTAACACTATATCGAGAAAATTCATTAAGATCTCGGTGTTAGATTTGTATATTGAAGCCTTTGGGCTTTATGTTTAGTTAATAGGCTTAGGCCTTGTTTACTAAAATAAGTGGTGTGAACCATTTTCATATGAGTCACTTATTATAGAGAGAACATCTTTTGTAACTCCCTCCATTAAGAAGGAATAAAAGTTGAACCACTAATTAAATGACTCATATAGAACAAATAAACACTCTTAGGGCCTGTTTGTTTACTTTTTATATTAAGTCCTGTAAAATTAAAGTGTCTGTCTAGATATATGTTGTCTGTTTATAGATAAATAAATGATTGTTTGTTTTGTGTGCTGAATAAAGTGTCTAAATTAAAAGAATTATTGTTATACCCTCCTATTTGAAATAAATGTTAATTAGAGGTTAAGAAGTTGAAGGATAAATACGTGAAAGTATAACAAAATTGATGACTTAATATAGAGACTCTTACTCCAATGACTTTTTCTAAAAGGTTATCCATTTAAATTAAGCACCAAACAAACACTCAATTAGTGACTTAATAAATTTACCTATTTCTGAATTAAGACTTTTAAATTATTATCAAACACTACATTAGCCCATAATATGTTTGGTTTTTAGAAAGTCTTAAAAATTACATCTTATAAATGTTGGTCAATCAATAAGCAAGCAAAATAAGCCAAATCATTATTCTAACATGGTATTTTTCTCCCTCTATCTCCTTAGAGCAAGGGGTATGGTGACTTCACCACTTCTCTTCACTTGGCGTGTGCCACATCACCCCCACATCACTCCAACACACTAACAAAAAAATACCCCCCAATCACAACATACTCACTTCTCTTCACTTGAGCCCCACCCACTATCACAACATACCCACTAAATGCAACGGTTTAATTTTGAAATGGTTTGTATTGTTGTGTGTCGTTTGAACGACGAATGGGCATGTGGCGAGCCCTTGTGGTATCACGGCGAGGAACAAAATGGAGTGGCGAGAAGCCACGTTGGAAGTGGCGAGAAACAAAACACCCCATACCCCCTGCTCTTAATAAAAACAAAACCCTAATAAATTGTTTCATTTCTCTTCCGGTGCGCGTAGTCAACCACTGATATTATTTTTTCTTTTTTAGCAACAATTGTTGACCAGTTGGTGATAAAAAATCAATTGTCTCATTTGATTAGTATCAAGAAGACTGTGTCATTGTCAGCAACATCGACTCATAGTGTTATTATTCGATAATTGTTGGTATCCTGACTTATGGTGCGGCAATTGAGAAGGAATAAAAAAGAAAAAAGATCGGCCCATGGCAGGAACATATCACAAACTGGGAATAAAAAATAGCATAAATAGCTTTAATAATCTTAGGAATAACATAAATAGCCGTGTGGCTATTGGACACGTGTTATCCGTGTTCGCTACTAAAGATACGGTTCTTCCAAATGCTTTTAGCACCATGATTTTACAGGATCCGACATGAAATATGGATACAGGTTCCCCTTCTTATCTTAACTCACATTCAAATAATTTAAATAACATTTATAATACATGTTTATATCCATCTATTTGTGTTAGTGATGAGAAAATCATACCCGTCACCAATACCGGTCATAGCATCTTACCTACTATTAATCGTCCTTTATACTTAAATAACGTTCTTGTTACCCCTAACATCATCAAAAATCTTATTTATGTTCGTCAATTTACTAGAGATAATAACTGTACTATTGAATTTGATGCCTTTGGATTCTCGGTGAAAGATTTTTTGACCCGTCATATTCTCCTGAGATGTGATAGTTTGGGAGATCTCTATCCGGTTACCCAGCCTTCTCCTATCCCTCATGCTTTGCTTTATGTTAGTCCCACTACGTGGCACCAACACATCGGACATCCCGGGGAAGAAGTGCTACATTTGCTTGTTTCTCGTCAGTTTATTTCATGTAATAAAGAAGAGTCTCCACATGTTTGTCATGCGTGTCAGCTTGGCAAACATGTGAGACTTTCATTTTCTAGTTCGAATTCTATTTTTACTCGTTGTTTTGAGATTGTTCACTAAGATATATGGACTTCTCCTATTGTTAGTTCTGGTGGTTTCGAATATTATGTGTTATTTCTTGATCGTTATTCTCATTATTTATGGATTTGTCCTTTACGTACTAAATCTGATGTTTTTCAAAAGTTCTTACACTTTCGTTTTTATCTAAATAATCAATTTAAGTGTGATATTGCGGCTTTTAGTGTGACCATCGTGATGAGTTCGATAACACCAACCTTCTTAACTTGTTTGCTCATAATACGAAAACCTCCCAACAAAATGGAAAGTCAGAACAGATGATTCGCACCTTCAATAATGTCATTCACACCCTTCTTTTCCAAGCTCACCTTTCACCTACATTTTGGGTTGAGGCATTACATATGGCCGCCTACTTACTAAATCTTCTTCCCTCATCCGTCATTCAAAACGAAATACATTGTACAAAATTGTTTAACAAACAACCCGACTACTCACGTCTTTGTATTTTTGGTTGTCTTTGTTACCCACACCTATATTCACCTCACTAACTTGCACCTTGTGCAACCCCTTGCATTTTTTTTGGGATATCCCGCATATCATCGTGGATATCGATGCCTTGACCTATCCAAAAAAAAAAAATCATCCTTTCTCCCCATGTCACATTTGATGAATTCCAATTATGTATAGCTCTATAACAACATCAAACGCACAGTCATACACTTTTCTTGACCCTACCCCATCTCTTATTACACACCATATTCTAAAAAAACCCCACTTCGCTCCCTACTGCTCCAACCGAGCCCTACACCACCTCTTATACCACTACATCCGAGCCCACCATCACTACAGCCCAATCGAACCTAGGCCCAACACTACTTACCCCTCTTGCCTAACAAACCCCTCCACCACTTGATCCATCCATGACCCAACCTACACCGGCCTAATCTTCAAACCCCATTCCACCCTCTACAATCCAACCAACTATGGCCTCTAACCCCCTACCCGTACTCATCCTATGGTCACACGTGCCCAAGTTGGCACCTTTAAGCCCAATCCTCATTTTCATGGTCATGTCACTCATACTTCTCCTCTTCCTAAGTCTCCGTCTGTTGCCTTATCTGATCCTAACTAGAGAGATGCTATGTACGATGAATATAATGCATTGATTAAAAATGGTACTTGGATTCTTGTCCCAAAACCACCTAATGTTAATGTGGTTCGGTCTATGTGGTTGTTTTGGCATAAATATCATGTCGATGGTTCTTTAAGCAGGTACAAGGCTCGTCTCGTAGCTAACGAAAGTAGCCAACAATCTGGTGTTGCTTGTGATGATACATTTAGTCCGATTGTTAAACCAGCTATTATTCGTATTGTTCTCAGTCTTGCATTATCTAGGAATTGGCCTATTCGCCAACTTGATGTTAAGAATGCATTTCTTAACGGTTATCTTTCTGAGACTTTTTAAATGTATCAGCCTCCGGAGTTTGTGGATTCCAGGTTTCCACATCATGTTTGTCAATTACAGAGATCGTTATATGGATTGAAACAATCTCATCGTTATTGGTTTCAACGTTTTGCAGGTTTTGCTCTACGGGTTGGCTTCTCGGCGAGTCGATGTGACTCGTCCCTGTTTATCTATAGGCATGGTGACGAGGTTGCATATTTGTTGATGTATGTTGATGATATTATATTGACAGCTTCCTCTACAACTTTGCTTTGGTGTATTATTGCTTCACTACATAGAGAGTTTGATATGACTGATTTGGGGGCTATTAATTATTTTTTGGGTATTTCTGTTACACGTGATGCTAAGGGTATGTTTCTCTCTCAAAAGAAATATGCCTTAGAGCTTTTGGATAAAGCACGTATGGCTACATGTAATACTACTCGGACTCTAGTTGACACAGAATCCAAGCTTGGTTCAGACGGGGATCCTGTTTCTGACCCCACTTTATATTGTAGTCTTGTAGGTGGTTTGAAATACTTAAAATTTACTCATCCAAATATATCTTATGCAGTGCGACAGGTGTGTCTTCATATGCATGATCCTAGAGAGCCTCATTTTGCAACTCTCAAGTGAGTTCTACATTATGTTCGTGGTATGTTGGACTTTGGTCTCCAACTTTATGCCATTCCTATAGGTTCTATCGTTGCTTATTCTGATACTGATTGGGCTGGTTATCATAATACTAGGTGTTCTAGTTCTGGTATTGTGTTTTCTTGGGAGATAAACTCCTCTCGTGGTCATCCAAATGCCAACATACACTCTCTAGATCGAGTGTTGAGGTAGAATACAGAGGCATTGCTAATGTCGTTCTTTGAAATAGCTTGGCTTCGTAATCTTCTTCTTGAGCTTTATACACCATTATTATCTGCCACCCTTATCTATTGTGACAATGTTAGTATTATTTCATTGACAGCTAATCTGGTTCAACATCAGCGGACTAAACACATTGAGATCGAGATTCATTTTGTTCGTGATATGGTTGCTCGAGGAAAATTTCGTGTGCTTCATGTGCCATCACGTTATCAGTATGCTGACATTGTCACCAAGGGTTTACCGACCACGCTATTTGAAGAGTTTTGTGCCAGTTTGAGTGTTCGGTCGTCTCCCACTCTAACTGTGAGGGAGTGTTAGACATGTATATTGAAGTCTTTGAGCTTTGTGTTTGGTTAATAGGCTTAGCCCGTGGTATGTTTGGTTTCTAGTATAGTCCTCAAGGATTATATATTGTAAATGTTGGTTAATCAATACACAAGCAAAATAAGCCAAATCATTACTCTAACACCCCATGCGGTGCCAGCCCTGGCATCGGATGAGGCGGACGATCGCCCAAGGCATCATCAAATTAGGGGCATCAAATTTTTGGTGTTTGTCTAGTTTAGATTTGTATGCGTGAGTCAAAATAAGGAACTTCATGTTTAGGTAGAATAAAATAAGAGAGGGTTGTAAAAAGGCAAGAGGGAGAAAATGATGCTTTTGACTTTTCATATTTTTTTTGACTAAATATATTAAAAAACAATTAAGTGATTTTTTCTTATGTTTTATTTTATATGCCATGTTTTTTGTTAATTTGTTCAACTGCCTTTATTATCTTACATGTTTTATACAATTTCTTTTTTCTTCTTCTTTCGCATTTTTTATAGATACACGTATATCATATTTTTTTTGTTGTTTCTCGTTTTCGCTTAAAAGATGGTAGGGAGAAGAAAAAAAATGAGAGAAGTGGCGTTTTGCTATTGTTTAAGTCAAGAAAGAGTCGGCAAAGAAAAAGAAAAGAGTCATTGTATAGTTTGCATATGTTTCGAGTTTTTGACTTTGCAATACACAAAATGTAATTATTTAGTACGTAGGGGACATCTTTATTTTTCCCTCGAGAATCTTTAGAATTACCCCAGCTTAGCTTTCAACCGTTCCAATATAATGGATTAGTCAATCAGAATATTTGACCACTAACAAAAAATATTTTCTTTGCAGCAGTACTTTGTAAATATTTTGGTGATTTATATAGAAAAAATATATACGAACTTAGAACAAGTGATAGGTATAGAGAAAGTGAAGGTTGGAGTGAGTATGAAATTATTTGGTGCTGCCTTTAACAAAAAAGATCATAATCTGCCATTGGATGTAATGATCTCTGTTGTAAAAATCGGCCGCCCATAATCGCTGATCGCTCACTAAGCGTCTTGATTTATCATGATCGGCCTATTTAATCGGTTTGGTCAAATATCGCTTAAAAATCGGTCAACAAACCGATTAATCGAACAAAATCGATCTAATAGGATTAGTCGAACAAAATCACTTAAAAAACGGTTAACAAAATTGCTTAAAAATCAGATACAATCGCTTAAAAACCAGTCAACAAACCGATTAATCGGTCAAAAATCGTTTAAAAATGGTCAACAAATCGATTAATATCTATGTTTGACTTTGAACTTTGAAGAATTATGTATTAAGTTTATATTTGAACACATGAAATATTTGAACTTTGATGCACTATGCTTATCTTATACATATAATATAGTATAATATCTAAAATTGCAATTTTGTGCATAAAAATTTCACTCCGATTAATCCGCGCCTAACTGATTAATCGCTAGGCCCTACCCGACCGCCTCACTAGCGCCTAGCGATTTTTACAACCTTTGTAATGATAAATGATAAAAGTAGCTTGTTGTTTGTGTACGTTGTCTAACAGGGGCATCTTTTATCATCCCGCCTAGCAGTGATGGAGCTTGACCAAGTTTACTGATAGGGCCGAAATAGAATTGTTTCATTTTGGAGGGGCCAAATTCTAAAAATATTCTTTGTAATAGTATACTCATACATAAGATACTATAGAAAATATATATAGTGGTCATCTTTTTGGGGGGCCACCACCCCATCTAGCCCCTATAAAGCTTCGTCAATGCCGCCTAGGGTAGCCGTAACTTCAGGATCGACCCTGACCCTGCAGGAACCTCTTGTTCCGTCCCTGCCAGTAATAGTAGCTCATTAGCCATCTTATTGGAAATGAACAGTCTTTTTTCCAAATCTCATAGCTCATTAGTCATCTTATTTGAATTGACATCACCTACTACAGTTTTGAAATCATATAAAAATTGAGACAATTGTATAATTTGAACAATGTCTTTAGAAAATGACAGATAGACTTTGGTTGGCTGGATGCTTATGGATTATCGCACGTCTCTAGTTATTAATAAAATTTTCTTATTCAAAGTTCAAAAAGGAAAAAGATGCCTCCTAGTCAACTTCATCGCAGGTATATATTATTTAACTAGAGGGCAGAATTAGTCTTGCATGAACAACAATACTTTTTATAAGTACCAAAACCCTCTGGCTAATTTTAGAACATCAACATTTTAATACTTCACAAAAGTGCATAACCATGGCAGATGTTCAAGCCTATTTCTTCATCATTCTAACATTGTTGATCTCTACATTATTGATCCGAGCATTCTTTAAATCTACTAGTTCTAAACGTCGTCTTCCACCAAGCCCTTCTGCTATTCCCATAATTGGGCATCTACACCTCTTTGCTCCTGTCCCTCATCAGGCTTTTCATAAGCTCTGTCTCCGATATGGGCCAGTTATTCGCCTCTTTATGGGATCTGTACCTTGTGTTGTAGTTGGTTCACCAGATGCGGCAAAAGAGTTCCTTAAAACTTGTGAAAATTCCTTTTTAAATCGACCCTATAATTCAGCAACTGAGCGCTTAACTTATGGGTCCAAAGATTTTGCTTTTGCTAATCACGGGTTCTATTGGAAATTCATGAAGAAGATTGTCATGACACAACTGCTAAGTGGTGCAACTATTGACTTGCTCCATCCACTTAGGCAACATGAGATTAATCGTTTTTATAAATCTTTATACCAAAAAGCCAGCACTGGGAAAGCACTATATCTTAGTGCTGAGTTCGTGAAGGTGTCCAGTAATTTGATATCAACAGTACTCTTGGGACAAAGATGTTCAGAAGATGAAGAAGAGGCAGAGGATATAAGGAAACTAATTTTCGAGATAACTGAGGTGGTCGGTGCGTTCAATCTCTCGGATAATATATGGTTATTTAAGAATCTTGACTTGCAGGGATTTGGAAAAAGGGTGAAGGATATTCATAGAAGATTTGATGCATTTGTAGAGAAAATCATTTCACAGCATGAAGAGGAAAGAAAGCAAAAGAAAGGATCACAAGGGAACGATATACTTAACATGTTAATGGACATCGCAGAAGCTGAAAGCATGGAGGTAGAACTGACAAGAGAGAACATCAAAGCCTTCATTATGGTAACAATAAAACTGACCATATTTAAGTGTCTTATGGTTTCGTATATGCTAATATTAACTAATCTTCTATATTGCAATTTCAGAATGTACTTGTTCCAGGATCAGACAATGTAGCACTTGCCTCAGAATGGGGTTTAGCAGAACTCATCAATCATCCAGACGTTATGAAAAAGGCAAGAGCAGAAATCGATCAAGTTGTCGGAACAAAAAGACTTGTACAAGAATCAGATGTACCAAACCTTCCCTACCTTCAGGCTTTTGTCAAGGAAACGTTGCGTCTCCACCCACCTGTCCCAATGGTTCCTAGACAATCAAGTGAAGATTGTACGGTAGCAGGTTTCCACATTCCAGCAAACACAACTATTTTTGTTAATGTGTGGGCTCTAGGCAGGGATCCAAACTCATGGGAAAACCCGCTAGAATTCAGGCCTGAAAGATTTCTAGAAAAACACACGGAAGTGAGAGGACAACACTTTGACTTCTTACCTTTTGGGAGTGGAAAGAGAATGTGTCCAGGGGCTTCCTTAGGGTTGAAACTGGTCTATACAACTGTTGGTATTATGATTCAGTGCTTTGATTGGAAGGCTGGAATTGATGGCAATCTTACTAGAGTTGATATGGAGGAAGCACCTGGTTTCAACCTTCCTAGAGCTAACCCTTTGGTCTGTATTCCTGTAGCTCGACTTGATCCAATGCCTATTGTCTAATCAGGGAAAGGTTTGAGTTTTATTCGGAATAGTTTTCATCCAATTCAGTATTTTGTGTAATTTCTGCATGTTATGTTCCAGCTTGTCTGCACTGCATTAAATAAAAGTACCAATTTTCCAAATAGATTATATTCATTCTATTGTTTAGTTTCCGATATTCTCATCATTTAGGCAATCAATGAATACTAAGTTGTAAGTTATCACATATAGTGTTGAGATTGGAACAGACTAATGTAATGCTTCTGCATGTTTCTATCTGCCGCATAATATTAGTCCTTATGTTGAAAAATATGACAGGTTAATATCATTCGGGTGAGATACGAAAAAAAATATTTACCCTAATCGATCCTTTGCATACAATAGTTGTTTTGAAGATTATCACTTTATAAGTTTATAAGTATATAAAGAGCACTCAACATTCTGTCCATCTTACTCAATCGTAACTTTGTGGCACTTTTGGGTAAATTGCTTATCTTTGTGCTTGTGAGCTTTCTTTTGTCAATGGTTTACTTTTTTCCTCACTTCTCAATAATCGTATGCATGGCTTCCATTTCTGACAAATTTTGATATTGCGGGAAAAATCTATGTAGTTCACGTGAAATCTTTGGAAACTTCCCTTGGTTCGCCCCTATTTAATCAATATTTTAATTGATGGTTGTAACTGTTAGATATACGGTGTTTTATCTTGCGGTTGAGTTGAAATGTTTTGGTCGTAAATGTAGTCTCTCGAATACCCTATGTATGTTTATGTCGTTCATGGAGAAACTTTACTCTAATTACAAGATTAAGCTGCATATTCGGTCTAGTTTCATGCTTTTTAAGTTTACATTTCAGTCTCAACAATTTAAGTTTCCATAAACCCTATATGATTAGCTGTTTTAAAACCCTGTTTGACCCGGCCGGTTGAACCGGTGATATTACCAAGCCGTTGTAAGCTGGTTTTCTGAGGACTTGACACCTGGATTGAACCGCGGTTTCATCAACCGGGTCAAACCAATCCGTTAGAACCACCGGTTGGCCATTTCACTTTTGACATTTTTTTTGGTGAACGCGATGACGTAGTTGTGACGTGAACAGCTTCATGAGGAAGATGATACTGTAGAATTATAGATTATTAACTTAATTTACCTATGTGTTTAACATTCGATTTTTATGTTCATCTTTTGTGTTTGGTATTGAGCTTACACATTTTAAATATGTTTAGTAAGTAGAAATTGTTAGTTTTATAGACGATATTTAATATGTGTATGTCTAGAATCGAACTCGAGATCACGGGATTGCACACTTTACGTATGAAAAATTAATGTTTAATAATTTAATATAAAAAGTTATATTTAATTATTAAAAACACCAAACGACTAACCGCGCTTAGTAATTAACGGAGATTGACTAACGGATAAAAGGAAAAGGACTATAGATGAAAAATAGAGAACAAGAAAGATCTAGAAACCCCATAGGGGTGTTGGACGATCGGCTAGGGGAGGAAAACCCAATCCAAAACCTAACTTGTTCTCGCCCAAGGCTTTCATACTTAACGACCCAAACAGAGAGCTAAAACAGCCCACGGGTCAATTCAGTGATCGGGTCCAAATAATGCATATCGGGTAACGTTTATTCAAGTATAGTTTATGTTCAACATGTATACTCGTGTTTATCGCGTGTGCCCCCATCGGCTCATACACTAATAGTCGTCTTGTCGTGTTTTAAGACTCCCACAAACCAACAATAAATTCAAATATAGAAATTAAATAGGGATTTGTGCAGGTTTGGGACAGTGGTGGAGATGTCAGATATTACCAATTTGAACATCGAAATTAAGATAGACGCACGATTTTAATCTCCAGATGTTGTTTATGGGGCCTTCTTAGTCTTCAGACTTTGTGACTCAAGAATATTTTCTAGTAAACCGATGTGTGTTAACCTAAAGTATAGAAAGGGACTCGAAAGTCTACATGCATATTTCGCAACATGGAGAGACTGGATGATGATTGAGTTGTACCAGTTCTTGAATCAGAACGAAGATCTCGTTTTTGAGTTTCTACTTGAGAGCTTTTCATCATACTATTGTGGAGAAAGTGCAGTTTATGTTGAAGGCATTGAATTTCGAGCAATTGACAAAGTAAGTTTGAAATTATATCCCTTGGTTCTATTTTATACTCTTTGTTTATATTATATAAAGGGATTGGATGCATGCCAAAAAATAAAAATAAAAATAAACCATATTCTATGCTCCATACTTTTTCATGGTTTGTACACAGGCGAAACATGAAGAAATCGGAAAATTGAAGGAAGTCCAACATGTCTTGAAATCAAACTTCAATGTGGATCAGGTGCAACATTTGCCAACTAACTTTGAAGAAATATTCAAGATATGCAGAAACTATGATGAGTTCTTCTGGTTGGGCGAAGTCGGTGAGAAAAAACTACTCGTGCTTTCCGCAAAGGCAACTTTATACAAATACTCTAATGTTGATCTCTTTACCTTAAAACCATCAGCTCTATCCAGGTTTGCTTCTTTTCTTTTTTTTTTAAACTAACTTTGTTACATCCTCCTTTAACCGCTAAACTTATTCTAATTGTACATTCGTTATGTCCTCATATGTGCTTACCCAAAGGCGCTTCGTGAAAAAATATATTTTATAATTCAAGGTCCAAATATTTGCTGTTTTCTAGTAACCTATTAAAGATTCGTGACTAGATGGCCGACAAAAGATTCACGTGTTGGATTTAGTTCTCTTTAGATATACTTTGTTCTAGAGAAGTATAAATGTAATCATATAATATATCGTACATGCAGATTTCAAGTGGTGATTGAGCTTTTACCACAACAAGTATTTCATATCAATTGCACGATTAAAAGTCAAATGTTGTCACAAGATACAGAATACGTGTGTTACCTTGTGTTCAAGCTTTGAAAATGTCAGCTGCATTATCCAGTAAGAGTACGAGACCTACTCCACAAAGAAAACAATGAGGCTGAATTTTTTTATTTTATAACCCCAAGCCCGTTGAATATACATGATACTACTCGGGTTCCAAAACAAAGGGAAGATGGATGGAGATACAAGTGTGGAAATTTAACTCAGCTCATGAATTCAAGGATGACTCTCTTTCTATGAATATGAAATTTACAAGCCAAGAAGGAACTATGTTTGGCCTCATTGTATGTGGCCTCGAGTTTCGACCAGTGTAAAAGAATTTTTTGTGTTCTCATTAACATTAGTTTTTTACTATGAGTATCAAAAAATGGTGAGTGAAATCTGGATAGTTATAAAATCATGTACGTGTGAAGATTCATGTTCTTTGTGCGTGTGTACATTGGGTGATTTATATAAATAAATTATTTCTTTTATCAATTTATGTTTTTTGACAAATATAATGGGATCAGCAAAATGACTAGATTCATGATATGAAAATTAACGAGCTCAATTTTGACAATGGAGTAACGCCTAGCATCTTTTGAAAAGCTCATTTTCTATTGGGGAATTTTTCAAAAAGATATAATTGTTACAAAAAGTTTTACCAAGAAAACACTATAATTAAAAACATGAACTTGGTTTTTGTAATATAATTTTCAGTAGCTATTCAATGCTTGAGAGTTGATTAGTACTCCGTGAATGAGTAACCAATTTGGAGACTTCTTCGAGATGCCAAATTATATTAGATCGGCGCCGGAACGAATGAGATCAGAAGAATGCTTTTTGAAGGTGAACTCCTTAAAAAACCTCTTTTGTTTCTTTTGGAGAAACCTGCAACTATCATTTTATGCAATAATGTTGTGGATAAATAGTTTCATTACAATTTATGGCACATTCGTCATTATCCGAAACGTGTACCTTTTGTTACTAACCACCACTAAGGTGGCCTTGTGGACTAGTGGTTAGGCATTTGATATCCCCACAATGAAGAATATCCAGCCTCAAAACTCACACTCAAAACTCAAGAATGTGAATTGAAGGATAAACTTACACAAACTCACACTCAAAACTCAAGAATGTGAATTGAAAGATAAACTTGCACAAAAGTTTACTGATATTCATTCCTTTATTGAATAAAGAGTAAACTACACCGTTCGTCCTTGCGGTCATAAGCTGACGACGCAGCTTTTCGGCCCTTCGATCAAAAATGCACCGTTCGTCCTTAAATGCGAAACGTTATCTACCGTTGGTCCTTCGCTTTAACGGCCTTCATTAACTGTCGTTAAGTCACTCCACTTGAGGATAAAATGGTAAATTTACTATATATTTTTTCTTTTCCTTTCAAACACAAACAAATACAATAAAATTAGAGTTAATATACAACACCTCGGGTTTGTCGAATGGATTTGTCCTTTAAATTTGGGATTTTATAGTTTTGAAGAGCGATGGTCCTTGAACTAGCCTCTTTTCGAAGTTACATTAATGTGAAAGAGCCAATGACTGTATAAATTATGAATGGTCCTTATGGTTTGTAGGTTATCATAATAGTTCCCTATTTTTTATTTATTTATATAAAACATGTTGTCAAAATTTAATAAAAATTCAAAAACTTATAAAAAAATCTATAAAAATTCCTAAAATTTTATAACAAAGTCCTAAATTTTTTAAAATTATAAAAAATCCGAAAATTTTATAAAAAATTCCAAATTTTTATAAAAAAATCCGAAAAGTTTTATAAAAAGCATTAAAAATTCCAAAAATTTTATAAAATTCTAAAATTTTATATAAAATTCGATAAAAATTTTATAAAATCTTATAAAACATTCACAAAAATTTTGGGAAAAATTTGATTTTTATTTTTGAATACTTTTTGAAGGAATTTTTTAGAAAATCTTGCCCAAAAGTTTATAAAATTTCTTTTTTTATAAATTTGGAATTTTTATAAAATTTTTTCAATTTTTAATACACTTTTTTTATAAAATTTGGAATTTTTCATAAACTTTTTTCAATTTTTAATATACTTTTTTTATAAAATTTTCGGATTTTTTAATAAAATTTTTGGAATTTTTTTATAAAATTTTTGGAATTTTTATAAAATTTTTGGAATTTTTTTTATAAATTTTTGGGATTTTTAATAATTTTTAAATTTTTTGAATTTCTTTGTTATAAATTTTTTTTTAAATTTTCGGATTTATGAATTTTTTATAGATTTTTTTTATAAATTTTCGGAATTTTTTATAAAATTTTTATTAAATTTTCGACAAAATGTTTTTTATATAAATAAAAATAAAAAATAAAAAATCATGGACTAATTCATGATAACCTACAAACCATAGGGACCATTTATTAAACACATAATGTATTTTGTCATTTCAAAGAATCCAAACACACATTGACTGGTCAAGTGACGTAAAATTTGGTCAAGGACCAAACCAGAATCTAATCAAAACATATGAGCAACCAAGAAAAAGTTTAGGGACCAAATCCATAATTTTCAATAAATCACAGGGACCATTTATGTAATTAACTCATAAAATTAAAAAACATTTTAAGTGGGTCCCACCATCAATAATCATTTTATCCTTCTTTAATATAGGGTCCTACTATTGCTAATTTTGCCTACCCTCAGGATCCACACTCGGGTTTATTGCTACTGCATCGTGAGCTACAAGGTACACAAATAGATTTTGCAGATTTTGTCTCTTTTTTCTTTTTCTTTTTTGTCTTTTGCTGTTTTTTTTTCTTTTTCTTTTTTGTCTTGTGCACACAAGTAGATTTTTGCATTTGTGGGTTTATTTGTCCAAAGATATATTTTTGTCCAAAGGATTGCACAAAGCAGCTTGCACAATTTTTTGTCCAAGTGCATTAAAGACAATGCTGCATTTATCAAAGCAGTTTGTCCAAGTGCATTAGCACGCAAGATGATTGAACGCAGCTCGTATTAGAGTTCATCATCACAAGTTTTTTGTCCAAGTGCATAAGCACACAGATTGGACACGTGCCTGATTACATCATTGCCTAGTTTTTTGTCAAGTGCATGCTAATGTGCAGACAAGTAACACAGTGCTCTGGATATGAAGGTTGCAAAGTGTTTAAAATATCACTTTGCCGCGGCCGCTCATTTATAAAACCAATCGCCATAGCCTTTTTAGAAAAAAAATTGTGCAAGTGCAAGCAGATTTAGAAAAGTGTTAGGCCTGATATGAAGGTTGCAAAGTGATAAAATCATTTTGCCGCACCGCTCGGCTATAAAACCAATCGCCATCGCCTTTTTTGAAAAATTTTTGTCCAATCGGCAGCAGATTGCACACAAGTGCACGTGATCGATTGCACAATACCAGATTGCAACCCAGTTAACAAGCAAGTACCAAAAGCAAAAGTAAGATTCCCAAACCGCAGGAGTCACAAAACCTCCCATCCGTAGGATAGGTGGTAGTCACAAGAAAGTCACAAGTCACAAGTGAATAGTCAAGTGAAGAATCTTAATATGTTCATCTCAAACATCACCAAGTTACAACATCACAAACTCACCATCATACAAACATCAAGTTATTTATACGGTGGCTATAATTTTAGTGAAACACAAGTCGCAAGTGAAAGCCGAACTAACAAACCCACAAAGAAACCTCAAATATCTCAGTCTGACTCACATCATCATACAAACATCATCAAGTTATTTATACGGTGGCTATAATTTTAGTGAAACACAAGTCGCAAGTGTAAGTTTGAACTAACAAACCACAAAGAAACTCCTCAAATATCTCAGTCGCCGATATGTCTCAATCACCGTGAGGTAACAATTTTACACATTAATAATAGAGATAACATTAGGCTCAGATTAAGTATCACATATTATCATATATGGTCTGCAAACATCAAAGGTTGCAAAATAAAAATAAAAATTTTGCCGTCCATTCTAAAATGCCAAGCCAAAATCATATTTATCATATATGGTCGCAACATCAAAGGTTGCAAAATATATATTTTTTTTTTGCAAAATCATCATTGCCTATCTCATTTTAAATCGTTTACAGAACAAACCGCTATCAAGCATATAAGCAGCTTGTTATATATAAAATTGTAGCCAGTATGAATAAAAACATACACAATATTTAATAACCCCACCGTAACATTGTATTGAACGGGTCTAATCTGAGCCTGCGGTAACTGCCAGGTGCAATAAGCGTTAAGCTAAGAAACCACATGAGCCTCGTGGACTGGGTAGGCCGTGAAAGTGTATTCATACCACTCAATGGTGGCAGATCAAGGTGTTAACCTACCCTTTGCACCCACAAAACTCGTGCGCTTCAATATAAGCACATGGTTATCATAAGCACATAAGCACATGGTTATCATAAGCACATGGTTATCATAAGCACATAATCACTCTTCTTCACACATATGTTTGTAACCGCTACCATAGGGTTTATTACGATCCATAAAATTAAACCCACAACTTACCCTAAATGATACAAACATCTAAACTCACAATCAAAGAACCCAGATATCCAAACTGTAGAAAACTAGAAGGGGGGTTGAATAGTTTACGAAAATCTTTGTTTTGAAATTTATTGAAAGATCAATTGATATTGATCTTAAGTGTGTTAATGAAATATGCAAGCAATATGTAATAAGTAAATAAGGAAAGAAATGATCAAACAACAACAAGTTGTTTATAGTGGTTCGGCCTACAAGGACTCTTTTTCCTTGCCCTACTCCACTCCCCGAAGTCTCACACTGAGTTTAACTTCACTAGTCAACAAGCTCCTTTCACGGCGGAGAAAACCTTTACACTTCGCAGCACTATTTCCGACACTAAGCTAGATGTCAAGTTCTTTCCAAGGGTACAACTACTCCCACACACAATGTATTTTGAGGACTAAAATACTAACCACTCACACTCACAAGATTATGATGGTTTGATACAACAATGAAGTATGGATCAACACTAGATCATACAACACTAAACAAACAAGACTTCAACTTCTGAAGCTTGAATATGACTTGATCTTCTTTGCTACAAAAGAGATCACTAATATGATATGAAACGAAGTTAGAAAGGTTAGAGAGAAGATATGTATGAGAGTATGTTAGAAAGGGATGAGAAACTACTTGGCTTGGCATTGCTATTTATAGCCAATTGGGACAAGAGCTGCCGGACCGCGGACCCCTTAAAAGGTTCCGCCCGCGTACCAAAATGGTACCGCCATCACGACCAAGATATCAAATCTTGCTCAACTCTATCTAAGTATGATTGTGCAAGATATGAAGAGTACAAATCTTCACAAAATATCTAATGGAATCCTTCAATGATCTCCATGATGTAATACATGATGTCAAATGTTGTATTACTTATTAATAGAAATATGCAAATGCTTAAGTAGTGTTTGGTTTTAAGAACCTAACACATTCTACAAACTACTATCATACATAATGATTAGAGTCATATCAATATGTTACTAATCATAAATGTAAATGCTTGAATGATGAATATATTGTTTGAGAAAGCTTGTTTTAATATCTAATAAACTTGACAAGCTTTAAGCTTTTATAAATTAAATTTACTTTTGTCGTTAACAAAACTTAGGCAAAGATCAAAAATATAAATAACGCTTAATGACGATATTTGTATTAACAATCTCCCCCTTTTTGTTGAGGACAAAATATAAATTTTATTTTTATAAAGAGACAAAGTTTGTACAAGAGTTATAGAAATATTAGTTTTAGAACTTTGAAAAGAAAATGATAATGCAAGTGTATGAAATTTGACTTTTTATGAAAGTCAAAGAATTCACTAGTTGATGCATGATGTTGACTTTTCCAGAAAGTCAAAGTATGCAGCTTTGACCTTTTTCGTAAAAAGTCATATAAGAATAATTTCCAAGTTCTATATTTTTCCCCTTTTGTCTCAACAAAAAGAAGAAAGGCTTGGAATGTAATGAGCCCGAGCTATTATCTCCCCCTTGTTCAAAGCTCCCCCAAATTGGGTGCTTTTATGGGAAGATAAGGAAAAAAAATGTTAGTATTAATGATCATTCACAAGCATTTCCAAGCACTATGTAATGACACCAACAATATGATAAACAACATTCATTAGTTAAAATTTTCATGAATCAAGATCATGAAAAGAGAACACAATGATGTGTTTTTAGTACAAGAAAATGAAAATTATCCTAAAAAAATAAAAGACTATTCTAAAAACCATCCTAAAGTGATGGTGGATGGGAAAAGCGTTGAGAGCTCAAGAATGTGGTGAGGATGAACCTCATTTCTTCGTGGAAGTCATGGACCATAATCCGGTCCGTTCCATTTGACCCGCTTGCTCACAAGTTGAGCAGCCATGCCTTGGAGGGTAGAAAGTTTGGGGAGGTTGTGGTGGTGGAATGGTGGATGTGTGGTGTGTTGGGGATGTTTGGAATGGTCATGATGGATGCAAGCAAAGCACTTTGCATTTGCATTGTCTCACTTAAGTGAGAATCCACCATGCCTTTAAATTGGTGGAGGTTGTGGAGTTCGGCTTGAATCTCCTCTCTAGTGGGATTGTCATCCCACATGCTCTCCTAATGTCCTCAATATGAGGTGACATTGATGATGGAAGTGGATGATCCCCGTATAAAGGACCATGAATGTCCTTGTGAATGGGGTGGAAAAAGAGAGGTCTTGGCCCTAATGGGGCGTTTGGGTCAATGGATGACCGAGGTGATTCATGAGCGATTTGCTCAATGGTGCCAAAGGATGGCAATGGTGGTGGATGACTTGGCCTAGGAGGCAAATCTTCCAAGTCCTCTAGGAAAGGATTTGGTGATGTTGGTGGAGTTGAAAATAACTCCATGGAGTGAGAGGGAGACCTTGGTGAAGGTGGTGGGGTGTTTTGGATGTTTGGATGGGTGCCGTGGAGGTGAAGTAGGTGTTTTGTTGGTGGTGGAGTGGTGATCACAATGTGATGAAGGGTGTAGCTAAGGTAAGATGTGTATCATCTCTAATGGGAGATGAGATGGTGTGGTGAAGATTCGATGATAAGATGAACAAAACAACAAGGCCTTACGCCATTCTAGCGTGTTTTCGCAAGGTTTTGGTGATGATTTAGTCATTTTTAACTTGGGTTTTGATTTGCTAGATGGTAGTGAGGATGAAGAAAGTGTGAGGATGATCATGGTAAAGCCTTTCAATTTATAGAGATAAGAAATTGTTGAGAAATGGTTTGATTTGATGTTGAACCATTGAAGAGATGAGGTTCCTAATGATTTGGAAGTGGGTTGAATGCTAGTCATATCACCCAAGTCAATCCATACAAGAAGGATGGAGTGAAGAAGAAAAGATTTGCAATAAATGTGTTCTAGTGAGTGGAATTTCCTAATATTCAGATTACCCACGGATTTGAAGGTACCAAAATTTGGTTCCTTCCTTTATGCCAAAGGGCTCCTTGGGTGGATTTTTCAAATTTTAGAATTTTGGTGGGAAATGGATTTCTTATACACCTTAGTACATAATACTAGTTCTAATACCAATATAAACTAGTTAAGATTGATTTATAAGTGATGGAAGATAATTTGGAATCACGAAAGAGTCGAAATTCGAAAATACCTGGAGGATCCACGCACCAAAACATATACCGACGGTACCCTAAAGGGTGTCGTCTGGTCCGCCTGCATGTATGGCGTACCAACTATATAAAGGACGGTACCAAAATTATGGTGCCGTCGGATCCGTGGAGGCTGAAATTGGTCGAGTTCATTTTAGGTCGGGCAAATTTCGAAACCTGAAATTTTTCAAAAAGTTATACTAAACATTTCTAGTTAAGAAAAGTAAATAACACATATGTAAACATAGTGGAGCATAGATTTTGAGCAAGGCTTATTGATTTTCACAATATAGTGAAAATGGGTAAAATTTGATAGCATATTTGTGCTATCCCCCTGCATGAGATTGTTAGCATACACCATTGTTCCAAGTTATATTATCATCCTACATAATAAAAACAACTAAATAGTGTCAAACATTAACGATAATGCATTGTTCCAAACACTCCTTAAAGTACCCTTATTTGTCTAATTTCTTGTAAATCTTGTTCATCATCCTACCAAGGCACTTGAACATTCCCTAGTTTGCTTGAATTCTCACTGATTCATTCTCAATCTCGAAGAGATGCGTAATACTCATGAGGAAAATGAGAGCTTGGAAGACCATCCTCTGAGCTATTTGATGATGATGATGAAGGAGTTGGAGGTTTAGCTCTCTTGCCTTTAGTCTTAGCAACTCGAGCATCACTCAAAGGTAAAGATGTGGGGATGAGATCATAGTGAAGGTGCATCCCTTTTGGGGTTGGTGGAATTGAGCGAGATTTATAGAGACGGGTGAAAAGCATCCCGTATGGTAGAGCAACGGATCCTTGAGTTGGAATATCAATCATTCTCCTAGCTATGTAGTAGGCTAAGTTGAATGGTTGTCGGGTGGAAAAGTTGTAGAGCATATGCAAAGACAAGCTTATGTGATCCCTATTTCCTATGGTGCTAATGACGTTTGCTCTAAGTAACTCCTCCCATTTCTTAAATTCGGGCTTAAGTTCATTTAGCTCCATTCCATATGGATCTCGGTTTACCTCTTTTCCTTTCGTAACTCGGGTTGTATCGTGGGTTAAAAGGTGTTCACGGATGACATCCTTATCGGCCAAACGCGGGTTATGGTGGAAGAGAGCGGTCATTGATTGTACATCAAGAGCCATGAGTGACCACTTATCCGTGTAGACACAAGTTCCTCGGTTGGGAATTCCTAACACTTGAGCAAAGTTGCTTAAGGTGATGGTGTAGTCATTTTGATTGATTCTAAACCTAAGACAAAATTCATCATCGTCTTCATCACTAAAGCCCGTCACACTAGCATAGAATTCTAACACAAACCTAGGACAAATTGGTTCATCGATGTCAAGAAGACAATCGAATTGAATGGCGGCTAGTTCTTCACGAAGATTGGTATTTTCAAGGAAGGATGAGTGAATGGTTCTACCCTCATGGAAATACCTTGATTCTAGACTCTTAAATATTTCTACTTGTTCCTTGGTAAGTCCTTTGGTTTTGTGGTGTTTGGGAATGTAGTTAGGGGTGTCTTTGTGATCATAGAATCTTGCGGCTACCATGGTTATTCCTAGGACAAGAAGTAATATGTTAAAAATATGAAAATGAATTTCAACATTTTTGATTCTAGTGTGTGCCTATATGAAAACAATTTGGAGTTGCGGTTATCTCGACTCATTTTATGCACAAAATGGTTTTAGTGGGATGTTTGGCAAATACCATGAGATAACCCAAATGCTCCTAATTCAATGTGGCTACATTTGAATATACCCGGGAGTGCATATTTGTTATGCAATACCTTTAGTATTCAAGAGCATGCAAGTGATGAAAATTTAACGTTTCTATTTGTATTAGCAATGAAAAAATGTTTTCCTACAAGTGAGAAGCTTTTCAAAACTTTTGACATGGGGTGTTTGGTTGTTTGAATGAGGCCTTATATTTATTATCTATCAATTAGTGGGAAACATGATTTGTTTATGCAATATGATAATGTAGTACCTAATTTGAATGACTAGTTATGCAATTTGCCAATTGAATTCATATTTGGTATAAAAGCATACATAAAACCCCATGTAATGATTTGTGATAGTTTGTGCATAAATAAAAATCCTAGACTCAGAATTAAGAGATGAAATGTAGTTAGGATACTTACAATGATGTTATCTTAGTGATAAGTGAGTGGGAAGATGACAATAATGAGCTTGGTTTAAGTTTTACACGTTTGGTAAAGTGGGTGAGGAAGAGGATGTTATGTATAAAGCGTTTTGCTTTAGAGACATACGGACCGCACCGGACCATAATTGGTTCCGTCCGTGTTGTCGCTTGTGCCGGCTACAAAGAGTGCATATAAGGCAAAATTGTTTTGGTTTTGACTATTCCAAAATTTTTAGGCTATGTTTATCCTACATGTTTGGTTCCATTAACCCTAAACCAAGTCTAAGAAGATTAAAAGGTTCTCGTTTAAGAGGTTTAGTTAAGATGTCGGCAATGTTGTCTTCGAGGATACTTTCGATTGAAATGTTTCCTTTTTGAACATTGTCGCGAAGAAAGTGATGACGGATTTCAATGTGCTTGGTACGAGCATGTTGAACGGGATTCTTGCTGAGATCGATGGCTCCCTTGTTGTCGCAAAGTATCACAATGTCGTTGAGATGAATTCCGTAGTTCACGAGAGCTTGCTTCATCCAAAGAGCTTGTTGACATGCTTTTCCGGCTGAGACGTATTCGCTTCAGTAGAGAGATGGCTAAAGCCGGTTGCTTCTTTGCAAACCATGAGGTGAGACAATGTCCAACAAAAGTACAAATACCACTTGTACTTTTTCTATCGACATAATCACCATGATGATCCGAATGCATACACTATGGTTTTAATACTCGTTCCTTTGGGATACCATAATCCTAAACATGTTGTTCCCTTAATATATCTAAAAATCCTTTTTAATGCTTCTAAGTGTGATGCCTTTGGGTTTTCTTGAAAGCGAGCACATAGACAAACACTAAACATAATGTCGGTCTACTAGCCGTAAGATAGAGTAGGCTACCAATCATTCCTCTATATTTAGTGTTATCTACGGATTCACCTTCTTCGCCCTTGGTGAGTTTAGTGTCCGAGGACATGGGTGTTTTAGTTGGTTTGGAATCTTCAAGACCAAATTTCTTAAGCATGTCTTTTATATATTTAGATTGGTTAAAGAAAATACCATCTTCTAGTTGTTTAATTTGAAGTCCTAGAAAGAAGTTTAACTCACCCATCATACTCATTTCAAACTCGTCATGCATGATTTTAGAAAAATCATTACATAGTTCTTGACAAGTTGATCCGAATATAATGTCATCAACGTATATTTGAACAATAATAATTTACATTCCTTTTTTCTAAAAAAGTATTATCTACTAATCCCATAGTATATTTGTTATCAACAAGAAAAGTCTTAAGACGGTCGTACCAAGCTTTAGGTGCTTGTTTAAGGCCATATAATGCTTTCTTGAGTTTGAAGACATGATGTGGTTTCTCAAAGTCGGTAAAACCGGAGGTTGAGCAACATACACTTCTTCGTTAATAAACCCATTAAGGAAAGCACTTTTAACATCCATTTGAAATAATTTAAAGTCATAAGCACATGCATAAGCAAGTAATATTCTAATAGATTCAAGTCTAGCTACCGGCGCATAAGTTTCATCATAGTCAATTCCTTCTTGTTGATTATAACCTTGTGCAACAAGCCTAGCTTTGTTTCTAGATACTACACCATTTTCGTCCATTTTGTTTTGAAAGACCCATTTTGTTCCAATTATATTTTGATCTTTGGGTTTTGGAACTAGTTTCCAAACATCATTTCTAACGAATTGATTTAATTCTTCTTGCATGGCAATTACCCATGATTCATCTTTTATTGCTTCATTTATGGTTTCTGGTTCAATGGTGGATACAAAACAAAAATGATTACTTTGATTTTGAGCTTGTGACCTTAAGGTTCTTTGATTAAGTTGTCCTATGACCTTTTCTAATGGATGACTTTTAGACTCTTTGATGTTGACAATTTCCTTATTTGATGGTTCATCTTCCTTGTTATTATTAATTTGACTTTCTATTATTTGACTTTCAACTAAGTCATCATCTACCAAAGGTGATGTCTTAGAGGGAGGTGGACTTTCGTCAAATGTTATGTTCAACGATTCCTCGACTATCATTGTTTCTTTATTAAGGATAATGTAAGCTTTACTAGTTTGAGAGTAACCAAGAAATACACCTTCATAAGACTTTGGGTCAAACTTGGTGAGATAATCCTTAGTATTAAGAATAAAACATTTACAACCAAAGACTTTAAAATATCCTAATGTTGGCTTTTTACCTTTATAAAGTTCATATGGTGTTTTGTTTAGGAAAGGACGTATAACGACTCTATTTAAAATATATGTAGAAGTGTCAACGGCGTTACACCAAAACTTTTGAGGAATGTTTTGTTCATTAAGCATTGTTCTACTCATTTCTTGAATTGTTCTATTTTACGTTCTACTACTCCATTTGATTGAGGTGTTCGTGGAGCGGAAAAGTTATGTGTTATACCATTTGTATCACAAAAGTTTCCAAATTGAGTTTCGTTGTCAAATCACCAGACCATGATCCGTTCGGATAGACACAATTTTGACACCTAGAAGATTTTGAATTTTCTTGCTAAGTATTTCAAATTTATCAAAAGCTTCATTTTTGGTTTTCAAAATTAACGTCCAAGTAAACCTTGAGTAATCATCTACTATGACCAAAGTGTATAAGTTGCCTCCATAGCTTCTTATAGGATGGTCCAAATAAGTCCATATGTAATAATTCTAGACATTTAGATGTGGACACCATATTTTTAGATTTGTGACTACTATGTGTTTGTTTACCAATTTTGCAAGCCTCACAAAAGTGTTGGTCATATTTTAGTTTTGGTAAATTTCTAACCAACTCTTTTGAAGATAGGTTTTGTATAAGTCTCATATTAGCGTGACCTAAGCGCCTATGCCAAAGAGATGAGCTATCGCCTAATGTTGTTAGGCAAAGTTTGTCATTATATGTTTTATCTATTTTCATGACGTATATGTTATTTTTCCTAACTCCTTTAGCTATGGTGATACCATCTTTTAGTATTTTACTACCATTTTCATCAAATAGTACTTTATACTTTTTATCACATAGTTGGCTAATACTAAGTAGATTAAATCCTAACCTATCCACATGAGCAACATTTTCAATAGTTAGAGAGTTATGAGCAATCGCACCTTTGCCAATGATTTTGCTTTTGAGATTGCTACCGAAAGTGACATTACCTCCGTCATACTCTTGGTATGATGAGAAGAGATTTTTGTTGCCCGTCATGTGTCGTGAGCATCCACTATCTTTTATCCATTCATCAGGTTCCAATCCAACTTTCAAGCATACCTAAGAAGCGAATAACTCAAACATTTGGTCCCCAATATCTCATGGGTCCGTTTGGGTTAAACATACCATTTATTTGATTCATGTATGGAAATGATGGGTAAGGGTTCCATGGCATGTAACTGAGTTTGATATGGTCTAGAAAAGTTTTGATTCCAACCGTTGTGTTGGTAGTTAGGTTGAACGTTGTGGTTGCTCTTGGGAAAGGGGCGTTTGGCAAAAGAAGTTTTATATCGTTGTTGAGTAGTTTTTGATCTAAATTCATTTTTAACAAGTCCTACCCTGATATAATGGCTGGTTTTAGTTTAACATTATCATTGGTTTTCTTTGTTACTTTAACAAATTTTAGTACGGTCCGATAATAAATTATCTCTGTTTCTGAAGTACCCGCGGTACCATTTTACAACGGACGGAACCCTTATTTTGGTTCCGCTCGTCCGCGGCCGCATGTTGAGCAATTTTGACGAATGTTCGCCCTTTCGCCGCTTTGTTTTGACTTTTTGGAATTAATACTTCATTAAAACCTAGCCCATTCATGTCTCCCGGTGTTTTATGGATTTTAACTATTTCATCGACAATAGCGATGTTTTTGTTAAACCTTTTAAACTTAGAATTATTTTCTATTAAGACTTCTTGTGTGAGCTTTAGTTTTTCTATTTCAAGATTAAGCTCTTGACATGATTTACAATCATCGTCATTTGCTTTTCCTTTTTCAAGTCGTTTTGCTTTTTCTTTTAACTCATATACCTCATTTTCCAAAAACTCCTTTTTAGTTTTTAGAAATTTATTTTTAGTTATGATTTTTAGACTTAGCTCACACAATTGATTATATTGTTTTTGCAAGGTGTCATCATCTATAAAGGAATAAGAAGAGTCGGAAAGTACCTCATTTGACTCATGTGCCATTAGAGCGATCTCTTCCTTGCTTGATTCTTCATCGCCTTCACTATCACTCCAAGCACCACTTACAAAAGCTCGTTGAGTTTTGCTTTAGGTGGCTTGGGAAATTCTCCTATGAGATGACTTGCATCACCACATCTAAAACACTTTCTTTCACCTTTAATCTTCTTATCATCCCATCTTTTCGAATGGCTTCTTTTCTTCTCGAGGTTGTCTTACAAACTTTCCTCTTCTTCTAAAGAACTTCTTGAAATCTCTAACGGCCATGGCATACTCCTCATCTTCACTATCGAAACAAGATTCACCATCATCGCTTGATTCCGCTTTTGCTTTAAGAGCAACGGATTTGATCTTCTCCTTTCTTCCTTTGATGATCTCCGAATCTTTCTCCATTACCATTTCGTGAACTTTGAGGTTGCCAATTAGCTCGTCTAGTGACATTATTGAGATCTTTTGATTCTTCAATAGGTCAGCTCTCCATTTTGGATGGAGTGCTCTAAGAAATTTAAAGTTCTTACTACGAAAAGATTCATCAAGTGCTTTAAGTGATGTAATGATAGTGTTAAACCGAGCAAAGCCACAATCAATGGTTTCATCTTCAGGGATAACAAATTGTTCATATTGTTGAACAAGAAGATCAATTTTGTTATCCTTGACTTTTGAATTACCTTGATGTGTAACAATTAAAGATTCCCAAATATCTTTGGCGGTTTCACACATAAAAATTCTTTCATATTCTTTTCTAGGTAAAGCATTATAAAGCATCATTTTAGCTTCATTATTTTTAGCAACTAATTTCTTTTGTTCATCAACGGAAATATCCTTTGTTGTAGAACTAAAATCTCCTTTAACAATAATAACCCAAAGATCTATATCTTTTGATTTTACATATGTTTCAAAACGGTTTTTCCAATAGATAAATCCATTGGTTTCAAAGAGTGGTGGTCTTTGCATAGATTGCCCTTCTTTAAAGTTTTCAGAATCCATGGATCGTTTCAAGTTTATAAAATACAAGTTATTTTAGAAATTCTTGAGCAACGAGGCTCGGGTACCAATTGTAGAAAACTAGAAGGGGGTTGAATAGTTTACCGATTAAAATCTTTGTTTTGAAACTTATTGAAAGATCAATTGATATTGATCTTAAGTATGTTAATGAAATATGCAAGCAATATGTAATAAGTAAATAAGGAAAGAAATGATCAAACCACAACAAGTTGTTTATAGTGGTTCGCACCTACAAGGACTCTTTTTCCTTGCCCTACTCCACTCCCCGAGTCTCACACTCGAGTGTTTTAACTTCACTAGTCAACAAGCTCCTTTCACCCGTGAGAAAACCTTTACACTTAAGCACACTATTTCCGACACTAAGCTAGATGTCGAGTTTTTTCCAAGGGTACAACTACTCCCACACACAATGTATTTTGAGGACTAAAATACTAACCACTCACACTCACAAGATTATGATGGTTTGATACAACAATGAAGTATGAATCAACACTAGATCATACAACACTAAACAAACAAGACTTCCAACTTCTCTTTGAAGCTTGAATATGACTTGATCTTCTTTGCTACAAAAGAGATCACTAATATGATATAAACCGAAGAAAGGTTTAGAGAAGATATGTATGCGAGTATGTTAGAAAGGGATGAGAAACTACTTGGCTTGGCATTGCTATTTATAGCCAAATTGGATGCGAGCTGCCACGGACCGCGGACCCCTTAAAAGGGTTCCGCCGTGTACCAAAATGGTAATCGCGATTGACGTACAAGATATCAAATCTTGTATAAAGTCAACTCTATCTAAGTAAGATTGTGCAAGATATGAAGAGTACAAATCTTCACAAAATATCTAATGGAATCTTCAATGATTTCCATGATGTAATACATGATGTCAAATGTTGTATTACTATTAATAGAAATATGCAAATGCTTAAGTAGTGTTTGGTTTTAAGAACCTAACACATTCTACAAACTACTATCATACATAATGATTAGAGTCATATCAAGATGTTACTAATCATAAATGTAAATGCTTGAATGATGAATATATTGTTTGAGAAAGCTTGTTTTAATATCTAATAAACTTGACAAGCTTTAAGCTTTTATAAATTAAATTTACTTTTTGTCGTTAACAAAACTTAGGCAAAGATCAAAAATATAAATAACGTTTAATGACGATATTTGTATTAACA
>OU343217.1:125000-310802 GCA_910596185.1 Chrysanthemum makinoi | reverse complement strand
AACTTTCTCTCTCTAGAATTCCATCTATATGCTACTTTGTGCTATGGTTTGATGTGTATGTGAAAACCAATATCCTACACTATCTTTTACTTTAATTCATATCTTTCATTATGTTAAACATTAAATTTATTGTTTCTTTTAATATGATCGGCTAAGCACCCTTGATGCTAGCCTAGTTATGATTCTTTGAATATATTGTTTGTTTTTTCATGCTTCCATATAATTGTTTCTAGTATATGCATGCATAGTTGATGTAGTAGTTACCATAGCCGGTAGTTTGAAATCGTTAGGTATCTAGTTGCTTAGGAGAATTGACCAAGCCCGACCCTAAGTAGGTAGGTAGAGTTTGGAGGGTAGAGAATTGACCAACGGCGACCCTTCCTCTCTTGTGTGAACAAGAAGTTAGGGATGAGTGTCTACAAGATGTTTCTTTGGCAGGGAACTCATCATTTGGAATCTTCCATGTAGGGTACTTAATGACTTGGCTTAGGTGACTTAAGACCCTACGACTCCCCAAATTGAGACCTTTGACGGTCAGTTGGGAGCCTTTGTTGATAGGTTAGGGCAATTGACCAAATATTTGTCCTAGCGACTTAAACCCCCATTTGAATCAATTGGAAGTAATTAAAACATAGACATTACGTGAAAGGATGGTTAATTAGGTTAGCACACTTTCTCTCCATTGATCACTACCTCTATTTATTTTGCACATTTATTTCTTATCTTTAGTTAATTAATCATTTCAACCTCAAAACCAGTTTAAAACAAGTGACACTTAGACTTAAGTTAGAATCCGCTCACATAGCTCTTGGGACGACCTCTGTTTTACCGAATACTACACTACACACGACCGGGTACACTGCTCGTGAGTGCATAAGGTAGACCATAGGTAAACGAGACAATTATAAATATTAAAACCTGGTCAGAAATCCTGCATCAAGTTTTTTGCGTCGCTGTCGGGGAGCTATATTAGGATTTTTAATAAGTCTATTTTTATTTAATTTTCTTTTTCTTTTGTAATGTCAGGATTCAAAACTAGAAGCTCCAAGCCATTCTTGGCCACTCCATTTGACAATCCAGAAAGACAATTCCGGACAAGAAAAGACTACTCTCCTATTCCAATCCATAATAACTTCTCGTTTTATGAGTCTGATTAGTCTGATGCTGAGCCCGAAACAATTGAGGAAGTTAGTATTGACGGGCTAATAATGGAACCGTATCTGGAAAAAACAAACACAAACTGTCAAAGGGCTTTCACACAAAACTCTAAAATCAGGGAATTCTCCATTCCAGACCCTTTCATCTGGGAATTGAATGAGTTACAGTTTTTATGAGACATGAATGAAGATGTGCAAGATCATGTTGAGGAAGTGCTTTATTTTTCTGCTCTTTTTGGCATCCAGAATGTTTCTAGGTACTCGGTTGTGGTAAAGATCTTCCCTATGACTCTCACGGAAAAAGCTAAAAAGTGGTTTAATAAACTCCCTGCCGAATATAAAGGAACGTGGGATCGACTCAGAAAAGAGTTTGTACAACAATTCTGCCCTCATTCGAAAATTTCTAAGCTTCTCAGTAATATCTATAGGTTCGTTCAAGGAGGGGAAGAAACACTTTATCAAGTATGGGAAAGATACAATGAGCTTTTCTATCGGTGTCCTACTCATGACCTTAATAAGCATCAAATTGTCTACGTTTTTTTTATAGAGGGATTAACATCGAGACCCGTCAGCTTCTTGATTCACATAGACCTATTCTGATATGAAGCCTGACTAAGCTTTGGAATCTATTCGATGGATAGCTGATCACTACTACAAATGGCATGTGGAAATAGGTTATGGGCCCAAGGACAGTTTCCAGCACAAGGTAATGAAAACTGTGACCAAAAAGGGAGATGATTATGGGGCAAAAATTGAGGAAAGGAGACTAGAGAAGGCTAGTGAAGATGAAGCTTTTAAGATGGAAGAAGTAAAAAGTTTAGTTGGGACTAAAGTAAAAAATGACTTGGAATAAATGATTCTTAAACACATTAAGGAATCCAAGAAAAGAGATGAGAAGGAAGAAAAAATGATGAGAGAATTTGTTGAGAGCACAATATCTTCCCTCAAGGTTCACGATGATCGGATCAAAAGCTTAGAAAAGAAAGTGGATTTGTGCTCAAAGGCGATTACTGATTATCTGGATAAACGCGACGAAGAAATTGTTAGCTCAGTGACAATTGAGGCAGTTTCTGAGGAGCCTACTACCTTCTCCGAGAAGGTCAAAAGGAGGATCAACAAAGAAAAACTATTGCTTCATGATCTAGGGGCTTTTCTGGTAAATTTGCCTGTAATTAATTCCGCTAAAACTAATGAACTTCATACTTTGGAGGAGTTAAGTGATGTGAAGAGTATTCTTGATGAGACAGTTTCAGTTCAACTAAATGCACGGTGTTCGGAAATTTTAAGGGATAAATTGCCACAAAAAGAAAAAGACCCAGGGTGTTTTACTCTCCCTAGCCTAATTGGAAATATAAACATATGCAATGCCTTGGCTGATCTGGGTCAAGTATTAGCATCATGCCCCATTCAATGTTTTACGCATGGGAGTCAGAAGTCTAAAGCTGGTAAAAGTGAACATCGAGATGGCGGATAGGTCCATGCAGTCGCCTTTGGGGATTGTAGATAATATATTAGTAAAAATTAACAAGTTTCTTTTCCCAGTGGACTTTTTTATCTTGGATATTGCTGAAGACAACCAGATACCAATCATTCTAGGGAGACCCATGCTTGCAACTGCTCACACGAAAGTTGATGTTTTCACTCGAAAAATGACACTAGAAACTAACGGAGGAGTTGCTACCTTCAGGGAAAATGAACTTTTGTCTATCCCTAATAAGGTTTGTGTGGTCGATCATAAAGGTGATTTTGGTAATGCCTTGGAAGAATTTTTAAGTGAAGCTCCTAAGACTCCTTCAAACCCTAACGATGTTGCTTCAGGAAAAGATTTTGATGTATTCGTTAACTTTGAAGAAGAGGAGGAAAATTTGGGAATTAGTCCCGATGACTTTTCTAGTGACATCGACATAGTCCCCTGGCATAATCATGGGGAAACTTTTTCACCATCGGACCAACCTATGTTCTTTGAGATAGAACTTCAGATTCATCATATCGAAACCCTTATAACCTTCAAATTTTGTGTAAAATAGGGGTTTAAGCCGATTGCATCCTTTCATTGACATGAATTCTCTGGTGAATATCATATCAAAAGATTGTTACAACCAAATTATGATGAAAGAGTTGGAATATAAAGGGAATAATTTCCTTGGGATCGCAACTAATGTTCATGTTTTCGTTGGGATGCACACCTTTTTGGCCGACTTCGTTGTGTTAGATGACATTAGTGAATTTGTAGAGGATGGACTCCCGGGTGTAATTTTGGGAAAGCCTTTCAAGAATATATCTGGATTTGACGGGGATGCTGAGAAAGGGATTGTTTGGTTAAAAATTGGAAATGACAAAACTATCTTTAAAATGCCAAGAACCGTTCCGAATTTCAAAAAATGGACCAAGAAGTATTTAAGCCGCGACCGACCACTTCTGAAAATAAGCGAGGAAGATAAAGTAAAAGGGGTTAAGCACCCGCACCAGAAGATAAGGAACTTTTACATGGGGTGTCTAAAGCTTGGGGATGAATATAAAATGGATGAAGCACTCATAGAGTGGATTCAACGTGGAGAATGCTTCATCCACGAAATGACTAACAATCACTTTTAAGCATCATGGCTTTGAGTCTAACTTAAAGACTCGGTAATAAAGAAAAGTGCTCTCTCGGGAGACAACCCGAATTATCCTTTTTATTTATGTTTCTTTTCATTTTTTTTTGGTTGGGTTTTGTGCTTTTAACATTTTTGCAGGAATTGGAGACGAACTCACGAGGATTAAAATGGGGACCTGTTCTGTCCTGTTATGAAGTTACAGCGTAACTTTCTTTATGGTTACGCCATAACAAGTTCGTCAGTAGCTGATCCTCTTCAGATTATCAACCATAACGGCGTAATCTCCAATCCTAATTACACCGTAACAGTCTTCTATTGACAAATTCCAGGTTTAACCACAATTACGTCATAACTCATTCTCATGGTTACGCCGTAATTCATCTTGCAGCCTAATTTTTTCCAATATTAGCACGATGACATTGTATTAGTTTTAAATGAACTTTGTGGGTATGTTCCCTCACGAGACTACACTCGTCCACTTGGGACACCAAGTGGTTTAAAAGGCTTGTTGCATATGCTAAATGCAACCGTGATTCCTACGAAAGTGATTTAGATTTCTTTTATTTTTCTTGACGAATAAACATTATAACCTACAGGTTTCAATGTTTAACACTCTGAATGGTGGTTCTATTGTTGTGGGTAGTCTGGGTCTCTTCCCTCACAACAATTTTGTGTGGAAAGTATTTATTTTTAAATTATTGAATTTTTAGAATGTGTCCCAATTATATAACCATCGAACAATAATTAGTTGAGCTTTCGAAAATAAAATATCGTTGGTCAATTTGGCAATACACCTTACTTCTGCATAGTTGAGTTCAAGGGTTTAACTCTTGTTAATGGTATTTTTTTTCTTCCCCCCTTGAAACTTTCATTGGCTCCGCCTCTCAACATATCCATCTCAAAACAAACTTTATTAAACAAACAATATTGTTTTTTATACATAGTACTTGTATTTTTACACCTTAAACCTAAGACTTCAAACTTTATTTATTGCACCTATTTTAAAATGAAGAAGTCTATACATGGTTCAAAATTGCGAGTCCACTTGTATCTTATAGTATAATGTAACACACTCTAAAGAAATACCATATACCTTGTCTCGTTTGCATCTTTAAATAGTGCACCCATTTTGTCTCAATTAAAAGCCGTGTGAATATGAAATTAGTGGTTATCTTATTGGGTCTGTTTTTTATTCGTATATTATTTTTTTAACATTTTTCTTTTGTTTTTTCGTGGTAGGTCAATAGCTTTCTTCTTAGTGATGTTTGCTTTATAATTTTATAAAAAATGCCTTTTTTTTTTTTTTTTTTTTTTTTTTTTTTTTTTTTTTTTTTTTTTGCTAGTAGGAAAAAATGATGGATTAGGTTCTTTTTTTTTATAATTTTTTTTTCCCCTTCTTAGTGATGTTTGCTTTATAATTTCAACTGGAAATCAATACATACGCAAGTTACCAGATTTCTTTGTACCGTTTGTTCAGCCAGAGATGGAAGTTTCCTTTGCATAAGTCAATAGTCTTTGCTCACCATTTATTAGTCAAAAAGTGAATTGTCTTTACAATAATGCAAAAAATAGTCCTCCATCATTAATGATAACAAGGACCCCACACACTTATTCACATCTTCTATAGGGGTTATACTATACAGTATATCACCCAAACACTCCTTGGCTTCTTATATGTAAACAACCCACACACCATTTTTTGTTCAGATAAATAAAACATGATGTCTTCAGTGAAAATACGTTGAACTATGAGTTTGCTTTATTTTGCGGTGCGGTTAATAATGAAACTTGTAAAAGCATGTAGAGTATTAGACTAAAGTATTATATATATGGTCATTTAGTTGATGGCAAAAGCATATTCTCCTCTGTGTATAAGAACATATCACCTAAAACAACTACGCACTAGCAGCTACTACTTTTTTAATTGTGTTTTAAAGACCTGGTGCTAATAGTCAAAAAGTTGCCTATACGCTGTAGACAATTTGTGTAATGCTAATACTACGTAGTAAATAGTCTACCACAATAATAATGCAGAACCCCGCACGCTTATCAACATATATATTCTATATATACAAACAGAAACCGAACAGATTTATTATATGACCCAAACACTCCTTTTTGTAACAACCCACTCACCCTTTTTTGTTCAGATAAACATACGATCCTATACATGATGTCTTCAGTCAATCATGAGGACTTTGCTCACTTAAAAATTCCACTTGAAAACATACGATCCGCCACCAACAACTTTTCTGACAAAAATATCGTCGGAGAAGATGCATATGAAAATTATTACGTGGGACAACTCTTGTGGTCCGGTGAGTTAATTAATATCTTAGCTGGGAGGTTAAATAAAGAATGGTTTGATGGGGACCAACAGTTTTGGATGGAGGTTTCTATTCTTTCTAGTCTCAAGCACAAGAATCTGGTTTCATTTGTTGGGTTTTGTGATGAGAATGACCAGAAGGTCATCATTTACAAGCGTGAGACCAAAAGAAGTCTCAGCAACCACTTAAGTCACTCGATGTCGCTGACATGGGTGCGAAGATTGGAGATATCTGTCGGTATTGCGCAAGCATTGAGCTACATTCATTATGATGAGTCACGTGATTTTAGCGTAATACACCGCAATATCAACAGTGATACGATTTATTTAAATGATTACTGGGGACCCAAGTTAGGTGATTTTATACGTTCCATGAAGATCAAAGCATCTGAAAGGCACAATTCCTTCCAAACTGATAAAGTATGGAGCACGGATGGGTATACAGACCCAACATATATAGAGACAAAAAGTGCGAACCACAAGTCGGATATGTACTCATTTGGGATAGTAATGTTTGAACTATTGTGTGGTCGGGAAGCAGTAATCGAAGGCGACCAAGATAATAAGTACTTGGCTTCGGTGGCTGTTACCCGTTACAGGGAGAAGAAACTCCATGAAATAATTGATTGGGATCTATGGAATCAAATGGATCCTCAATCAGTTCACATCTTTGCCGAAATAGCATATAACTGCTTGAATGAAGAACGATCGGGACGCCCAAATATTGATGAGATTGTCATGAGACTTGAGAAAGCGTTGGAACTTCAACTCAAACATCAAAATGCGGTAAGACGGTTTTTCCTCTTCCATATTTATATAATAATAAGTACTACAATCTATTTGTTTGACTGTATACACCTGCTAGACCCCATAAAACTCCTAGTACCTGATTAGCCTCTGATCAGTTTCACAATTAGACCATTCGACTTACACAGATTATCCTGAATCAAATAGTATAATATCATGCTCATGCTCTGTTTAGATTTTTAACTCTAAACCTGTAATTGCTCTGAAAAACAGCATACAAACCTTTGAAAGTATCTGACTGCCAATCGCTGTAGAAAAACAGCATACAAACATGTAATTGCTGCAAAAAAAATGGTTGCTATAAAAAAGTGTGTCGGAACAGCATATAAAAGCTGTAATTGCTGCTAAAAAAAGAGAGCATGTATATGCTGCAAAAACTTGTTTCCAAACAGCCATGTAAAGGCTGTGATAAAAGCTGTTAAAACAGCATATAAGCCTGTCCAAACAGCCCATCTTTCTGCTGTCCAAATAGCATATAGAAAGTGTTTAAAACACCATAAAAACCTGTCTAAACAGCTTTTAAAGCCTTTAAAAACTTGTAAAAAGCAATTTGGAACACATATAAAAGATTTAATGACAAACCCCGCCGGAATTATAGAAATGGGTAAAACCCGGCGGGTCACACTGGGTTTTGAATTCTTAAAAACCGGTTTCTTTTGACCCGTATCTAAGCCGGAACCAGTTCCACCGGTCAAACCTGGTTTCAAAACATTGAAAAAAAAAAGAAAAAAAACTGGTATAGTAAAAGTATTTGTTGATGTCTGCAAACATTTGTGAACTATGACCTTTATATGAAACTCGGGGAGTGTCCTGGTAGACGATTAAAATTAGAAACTAGGGGATTGCTGAGTTACAAAGTATGATCAAAATTTTAATAGTTATAAAATCTACTTGTAGTTTAGCAAGTTCATTACGATATACACAAGGTAGTTTATATGGCCTTGCACTGTAGCTTGTCCAAATTTTCTTCAAAATTACATGTAAGCTACATATGAGTTGTCCACCGCCTTTTTGTTCATGTCTTTAACCTCAAAACTAAAACTTTTAGGGACTCTAATCTTCAAATATTATCAGACTTAATTATGACGCATTGATTGGAAGAGAAGCAACTTCCGTTATACGGGTTCGACTCATTTACTTGTAAATTTGTCTGTCCAGGTTATGGTTTGGCTCTATGTGGCGATAAAAAAACGAAAACTCATAAGAAAAAAAGGTCAATAGTGTATTTTTAGTGAATAAAACTTTCTAATTTCTTTTTATAAAATAATAATAATAATAATAATAAAAATAAAATAAAATAAAATAAAGATTAACATTGTAAAAATATGGCTATAAAATATATTTGACTATCAGTTTTTCTTTGACAATTTTTTTCAAGTCAACCCAGCCTGACACACACTGAAGTTAATGTAAGAGATTAAACACAACATTAATTACCCATAAGAACCATGAAACACCAAAAACCGACATGTTAAAAAGGAGAAAAAGGAAGCTAAATGATGGTCAATAAACAAAACATCACGAAAACGAAACCACTACCTTCTCAATATAGCCCATAACAATCCTTTTAACCTTGGTTATCTTAATATGATCCATTGGTCTCTTTATTCTGCCTAACAGAGGCATAAACGGAAAAGATAAGACACGTATTAGTTTCAGAAAAGAATACTCAACGAAATAAGATTTGACATCTAGTCTCAACACGCGCCCGAACTCCAAATCAATATTGTATGCAAGCAATGGGTAACAACCTTTTGGGATAGCTAATCTGCTTTGAATGTTGAAACAATGCTACACGTCAAATGGGTAACCTTCTAATTTCAGCGCTTATTCTTTTAATGTATTATATAAGTAGTTATCAGTTGACTTTTTGGGATTATTGATCTGAAAGGTTATGTATATATTTTAATATGCGTATGACCGGATTCGAACTCGAGACTTCGGGATTGCACACATTACGTATGAGAATCAATGTAAATAATAATTAATATATTAAATGTAATATTTAATTATTGATTACAAATAAATACTTAACGATAGTTAATATTTGATGAGTTTTGATTATCGGTCGTTAAATGTCAACGGGATATGAAGAAAAGTTAACAAGCCAAGAAAAGGTTTTAGGAACCCTCTTTTGGGCTTGTTTTTGGCCGAAACTATAGAATCCCACATCGGAAACCATAGTAATCTTGACATCTACCATAAGGCTATAAATACATCCCCATGTATTCATCCTTTGGTACACTAGATTTCAATAGAAGGCCAAACTTCTTCTTTCTTCCCTCTTGTTCTTAGGTCGACGAGCAAAACCCCATGTAAGGGATTTGCGAGTGACCTTGAACATAACAAAGGTGTTTGGTTAATCTATTGTAATCAAGAACCTAGCTTTTCTCATTGATTCGCTACTAATACGTGTGTACAAGAACGAAGGGCCAATGCACTTGTGTTGGTAACTTGGGTGTTCGACTTTTTGTGTAGTCGATATATTAAACCTAATTTATTAGGGTTTAAGGTTTCTTGGTACTTGATCTTAATATGGGCTTTCATAAACCCTAATTGCATTGATTCGCAAAAGGTACGCATATACTTTTAATTCGGTTAATTAATTTACAAGTATTATTCCTATTACTTCCGCTGCATGCTTTGATGATGTTTACATGTTTACTGTAATTGTTATGATTAGTAAAACCCAACAGTGGCATCACGAGCCGTTAATATGTTGTAATTAATTACCGAAACACATAAAAATTGAATCTTTGTGATTATTACATGCTTTTATGGTTTCTAGGGTTTTGATAATTGAAACCCTAATTTTTTAATATATGGGTCGAATACCCTTTTATTTTTTAATTAGGTTTTAATTTTTTGCAAAACTTGTAGAACCCCTAGGATTGAACGTATATTTTATGTGGTTTTATTGAATAATTGTTATGTGCCATGTTATATGCGTATCTTGGGATTATAATTGTTATGAGGAATCCATGGTGGAACATGCATGTTTTGCCATGGATTATTGTTTTGATTAATTGTCAAGTAATAAAATTCACATGTTAATTAGTTTGATAATTATTAAATTGGGGAAGACCTCAATATATCTAATAAAATTCGTTATGTGCTAATTGGTATATTATTGACTTTGGCTTACGCAATCGACTTGTCGATGCATGTGGCTCACTTACCTTGTAGGTAAAAGCCCTAGTTGATGTATGCATTATTTTACTCCTAGAATTGTTTATTAACTTTTATCGAAATAATTATGCATGTGGCTAATTGTTTTTACATATATTAATTGTTAAGTTATATGTAATATGTATATTATTTGAGTTCGTTTTAATTTTTATTAAAGTGCCTTTTGTTTATATTGTATGAGACGTTAGTAAGCAAAAAGGGTTTTTTGAGAATAGAAAATTAAATGGACTAAATAATGGCAAAATTTGATTTGTTTTCTATGTATTAAATCTTGAACTTTTAATCGACTGATGCGACTGTACTAAATGGTTAGAACGGCTCACCCATTAGAACAAACTCAAAAGGGGGTTCAAAGAAGTGCGCACAGTCACACTGAAAGGATGTCTAAGGTTATGCTTCAGCGCTTACCTGGTCCTCTGCCTCTGTGTGCGTTCGATTGGAGCTACCTAGTATAACTATTCTATGTACGAAGCATCTTAGTGCAAAGTTGTAAGTTTCTCAACGCATCGATTAAAACTTTGTAGAATTTAATCTTAGCAATTTAAAACTACGAGTAAGGTTTTGAAACATTTTATGTTATGGAGATGTATGCGTGCTTCTTAATACATAAGTTTTGATTACACGCCAAAAATTGTACCCTTTAAAATTTAAGTTTATGCCATCTAATGATATGAAACACTTGAAGTTGTAATTTAGTTATGTGAGACCTTGAGCTAGATTACAATAACAAGGTGAATCTTTATGTTGTGTGAGACCTCAGCAAATAATTTAGGTTTCTAAATTAGACATCTTAATTAAGTTAGTTAGTGAGACCTATAACTTAAGGCATAAGATGGGATAAAACATGCTTACATTTTGCTTAATTGTTTGGCAAAATTGTAAATCTCATATTTTCTAGGAATTGAAAATTTGTTTGTCAATTATTGTTCTTCGACAATTACCTATTCTATACTTTCATCACTAGCAGATCAACCGATGTGGTGAAACTATGATAATGAGGTCCTAGATTCAAGGAAAATTCTATGGTTAATATGAATATTGACCTAAGGGTATTTTATTTTCTTGAAAGATTTAATTATCGAAAATACTAAAATTGAATTTTGTTAATTCTTTTGATTGTATTAATGCAACATTAAACCGCGATGTTTTGGGCTTTGGTAATTAAATTGATCTAGTTCTGTTTTCAAACAAATGTTTGATTAAGAAAAATTTACTAAAAAGACAAACATAAACTCTTTTCCATGGAAGAAAAGTGAGACTCAATCCTATTCCTTTTCATGATTGAGAAAGGTATGTAAGGAACATTAGAATTGTCTAAATTATAATATAACTCATAGCAATTTTAATAGTTAAGAAAATTGCACACCATGTTTTCCTTAAGAGATTTCATTACTCTCTGTTGGTGATTGAATTCTTATATGACATTTTGGTCAACTAGAAAACATGTTTGTCATTTTATGAGTTATTAAATTAGAAGCTAGTCTAATTACCGCAAAATTGGTAAAAGACAAAGTAGTATATTTTATCTAGTTGTTTTGTTTTGACTAATTGAAGGTGCTATACATCATTATGTTGATGGTAGACCCATTAAGGAAGAAATTGCATGCTCAATTTTTCAAGTTAATAGCATTGATGGATGATTCATCATCTACGGAGTAGAATACACTCTTTTAGTAACTAAGTAATTTATTACGAATGGTCTTTAAAAGGGGTAACAACATAATAGCACACTATTTTCACTGGTTAATGAAACACTTACAATGTTGTCAAATCCAGTGGGAGTATGGTGTATTACGGAATAAGACATTATTGTAACGTTGTCTAATTCAGTAGTAGTTACAAGATTTATTATCATGGTAGTAACTCAGATTATTTCTAGGTTTTCTGAAAAATACATTACGTTCAAAAATGTAAACATTCATATTCTCAAGGATAGTCTTGAACGTTTCCTTGATAATTAAGTGCTCCTACATCTACTTGTAATGCTTATATATCTATGACAATATCATATTGCTCATATAAACAAACGAATGTCATGGTGTTTATCTACTACACAATGTTGTTCTATGCACAAGTGGGAGAAGTATTTATTGTGTGCAAAGGAACAACACATACAAATATGGTTAATGTGTCAAGATTATAACATAGACTACTTTTATGTCTTATGTCATTCAAAATATAGAAACACTTGAAGTTACATTTTAGTTTAAGTGAGATCTTGGCTAGATTGTAATCTCAAGGTAAATCTCCACTTGTCGTGGGATCGGCGTGGATGCTTTTACAGTTTCTTAAGTTGGACACTTCTTGGAATGACATAAATAAATAAAGTAATCTAATGCTACTTTAAATATTTGTGTATTCTTGAAATGACATAAAGAGTTTATTAACTTAAATTTAATTAATTGAAACCATGGCATGGTGTTCATAATAACTTTAAATTATACATGGTTATGTGGTTCTGTATAAACTCACAAACATGAAGTCTTTTAAAGACTTATAATATAAAGTAAGATATTATAATTGTTATGTCTTTTGACTTGGTCAAAGAATATTTATGTTATAAAACATGCAATTGGCTTGGAATTCTATTATACCAGTAAGTTGACTTACTTGGTAAATAGGTAGGCCAAAAGGAATAAGTTTATCTTACATATTGTTAGATTGTCTTACAATATTAATTCTAATGAAATACTGTATGTATATGGTATGTTCAGTTAGAAGAATCAAACTTTTGTCATATTGTTTGATTCAAGATAACTATATCCTCTTTCTTCCAAAAGTTATCAAGGTTAGAAAATTGAGTATTGATTAGATATACTTAATAAAACTCAAACCTAGAAGATTATTAAGAAACCATTTTAGTATGGAATGTGATGAATCACATTGAGTCTTATATTGAAGTTCTGATTTGTTAAAACTACTTATGGAGTAGGTTATTAGCGAACAAGATTCTGAATCCAATGTGTTTTGTAATATCAAAAAAGGAAACAATTTAGTGTTGTTCTAATTGCTAAAGTATTTATAGATAGTCTTTAAATTACAAAAAGCAAGTGAATTTTGTTTAGATCTTGAAGAGATTAAATTACAATTACAAAACACATAATCTTCTAAAACATACTAGTGAATATCATGATGAGGTGAAATCGATAGACCTCAGATGGTGGAATACTCATTCATAGATCCGTAAGGATATCTCAGATATTTGATATGATGAGAAATATGAATTACAGGATCATGATAAACCTGTTAATCATAATGATATATTACCTAATATTGAATTGTGGTAAAATTTTCATACAATGAATGTTAAGATGCTGTCCAAAAAGGTGATCAACTTTGGAAACTTGGTTTATCTTAATGAAGATGAGTTTTTTCAAAAGAAGGAAAATCCTAGTGGTTTAAATCTTTGTGTAGAAATCATATGGACAAAATTGTACATGTGTTTAATGCATGACTTGTGACAAGATTATTAATCACACTTAAGCAATTAACTGTGATTGAATATTTTTTCATAGACACATTAAATATATAAAGATGATAATGGTCATACTTATTTTTGTTGATATGAAAAATGACAATGAATATCAAAACTCTTTCTTGTGTGATTGCTTTTGCGAGGACGATAAGTAATACAAAGGAGTTTTATGAATTCACATAATCTTTGGAAATGTAGGATATATGCATGCATATAGGAGATGATTCTTATGTTTAACTATTAAATCCAAATTTTGGTTTAAAATTAAAATAAGATAATTTCTAAGTATTCCTGAAAGCTAGTGGGAGTATTATGTTTATTTTCTTTAAATCTTATATGTTGTGGATAGTAACATTCCATCTAAAACTAAATGTTAAGCTCTAGTTTGGAATAGAACTTCACTTGAAAGATTTAGAAAATAAGATATACAACCTTGGAGTATATATTTATTGTTAATAAACATGTGCGGTAAAATAAATGAGTCTAATAGAACATGATATATCATTTGGAAAGTGGATATGTAGAACATGAATGAAATCTCTGTTTGACACAAGGATTTTTCATGTACATCATGTTATTGTTGTATCATGCTTGAAAGGCAAGATGATTTGACAACATTGATATCTAATGAAGTTATTAGATAACTGGTGTAATGAATATTCTAATAGAATATGTTTGAATCTAGAATTACATTCCTCTGCCTGGATTTGCTCTCAAAATTCTATGGATGAGCAATACAACAATTGTTGCGTAATTGTCATAGCCAACAAACTTGAAAGTTTTGAAGGCATCAAACATTACACTATAAATATTGAAGTTCTGGAGATTTTTAAAGAGCATATTGTTGTTTCTATACAATGATGCTGGTATAATTGTGATGACACTCAATACCAGTCATGATAGGATTTCATCCTTGTTGATGGCCATGTGAACTAGTTGTGCTCAACTAAGAGCATAGTTGCATTATACATTAAAGAATTAGAATACTTGAAACTTTAAAATGTTTGAAAGTTTGATTGTAATAAATTGGTGGTTGAGGATGTCACACACTTTATGAAATATTATGTGGCAATATCAAGTTATTTGAATGCACACATACAAGAACTTCACTAGTTGAATTCTTGAAATAAGTATTCTCAAAATTCCAATAGATCAAACTTAGTTGAAATTATGCCTTGTCAACAAGTATGATTTGCATTACTTGAGGCATAATTCATTAACAAGTATTATCATGCATTGATCTATTTAGTGTTTGGATAAGGGATGTTTTGAACAAATATTATTTAAATGAAATAAAATATTGGTTATGTTTATTTTTCATTTTCTTAATATTATATCCTATATTTGCATGTTTAATCCATGAATAACTTATGTTATTCTAAATGTCCGTTGTCGATCAATGATGTGGGAATGTCATTGAATTAAGACAAATCTGAGTTTTGGTAGAATATACTTTAAGTATATTGATGCGTGGGACATGCCAAATTCACATGATATTCAATGAATTGAATATAGGACAGATCCCAACTTAACATGATTGTACTTTATTGATCCTTGTCATTAAGTAAATCATGTATATTTATCCTCAGACTTGAGATACCAGATAACTGTTATGAATGTAGCACATTTGTGTATAATATTCTAACGCTATCCGTAAAAGGTGGTTATAAGGGCTATTTTTAGAAGTATTGCAAAGTTCATGAGTTATTGCTTGTAGTCAAGATAATTTGCTCATTTGAATTTGTTTCAAAGCATAATACTGTTTGGGCCCCTAGTAGGATTGGCAAGATGTTTGTAAGGCCTTACCCAAGATATATCTGGAATACGTTCAGATGATTTGGTAATCTTGTTCAATAAGATATAACGAGAAACAAAATATTAACTTGTGAAATGACTCGATCCATATTCACAATTAATGAAGTATTAGAAGTAAAAGGATAAGTATAATGATAAATCATTAAAAATGGTTTTTCCAGGGAAACCACACTCGATTCAAATATGGGGGCATTGGCGTGTTAGGCTAGAATAAACCAATGTCATTACTATATTAAGATATATCCAAGTGGGAGCTGAAAGGTTATGTATATATTTTAATATGCGTATGACCGATTGAACTCGAGACTTGGGGATGATTGCACACATCGTATGAGAATCAATGTAAATAATAATTAATATATTAAATATAATATTTAATTATTGATTACAAATAAATACTTAACGATAGTTAATATTTTAACGAGTTTTGATTATCGGTCGTTAAATGTCAACGGGATATGAAAAAAAGTTAACAAGCCAAGAGAAGGTTTTAGGAACCCTCTTTTGGGCTTGTTTTTGCGAAAACTATAGAATCCGCATGGAAACCATAGTAATCTTGACATCTACCATAAGGATATAAATACATCCTCATGTATTCATCCTTTGGTACACTAGATTTCAATAGAAGGCCAAACTTCTTCTTTCTTCCCTCTTGTTCTTAGGTCGACGAGCAAAACCCCATGTAAGGGATTTGCGAGTGACCTGGCATAACAAGGTGTTTGGTTAATCTATTGTAATCAAGAACCTAGCTTTTCTCATTGATTCGCTACTAATATGTGTGTACAAGAACGAAGGGCCAATGCACGTGTGTTGGTAACTTAGGTGTTCGACTTTTAGTGTAGTCGAATGTATTAAACCCTAATTTATTAGGGTTTAAGTTTTCTTGGTACTTGATCTTAATTTGGGGCTTTCATAAACCCTAATTGCATTGATTCTCAAAGAATGCATATACTTTTAATTTTGTTAATTAATTTACAAGTATTATTCCTATTACTTCCGCTGCATGCTTTGATGATGTTTACATGTTTACTGTAATTGTTATGATTAGTAAAACCCAAAATGATCTGCTTTGAAACATTACCTTGCCACTTTTCAAGGCATTCCATATATAGTCCTTCAATTGGTCCTTGTATTATGGGTCCCCTTCTCATACGCCTTGGAAAAATCATTTTGTGCCTGAAACAAGAATGAGTGGTATATAAATAAGTTCCATAGAGATCAAATCTAAATAAGTTCCATAGAGATCAAACTTATTCAAGCTCTATGGACTTAATCCCTCTCATTGCTCGATATACATGTAACAAAAGAAAAAGCCTATGGGCTAAATAGAAAGTTAATAATCGTTATTCGGTTAGAAGTAGTTACAGGCGGTTATGTTTGTTAGTGAAAAGTCACAATGGTTCGCTGGAACCTCTATATAAACAAGTGCATGTAAACATTTATAGAGAATAAAAATTCAATAATACAGTGATTGTATACATTTTGTTCTTGATCAACAGAGTGAATCTTATATACGTTTGTATGTGATTGAAACCTGTACAACAGTGGTATCAGAGCCGAAGGTTCGAACCAGAGGGAAAGAGTTTTGATTCAGAGGAATCAAACAAGAAATAAATAAACCTACCCAGTTGTGCGGAATAGAATCCGTCGCCGTGTACTTGCCGGAGAAGAGAACGGAGACAAAGGACCATCGTTACGAGAAAACTGAAAACAGCGATTAACCACCACCATTTGATTAGAAAGAAAAAACGGAAGAGGGACAAGGGATTAATGGGTGCCCTAAGCGTCGTAGAAGAAGGAAGAGAAGCGGCGTGTTTTATTTGGGAATAGAAAGGAGCGCAGTTTATCATTTGAGAATAAAAGGACAATACTTTATAAAGCCCACAAGAATTCTAGAGGCCCAAGCGAAAATTAACAGAAAATCAAATCGAAAGATATGATGGGAGATAAAAACAAAAACAAAGTTGTTTTCGCCACATCGTTACCATCATACCAATGCCCAGTTCTAAATAATACGAACTATACATTATGGGCATTAAGAATGAAGAAGATACTAACGGCGAATATAGTATGGGATTTAGTAGAAAGAACAAGTACATCAAAAGAGATTGATGTAAAAAGGGATAGTTCTGCATCAACATACCTATTTCAAGGGTTACTAGAAGATTTCCAAATGCAAGTCGCGGGATGTGAAATAGCGAAAGAAATTTGGGACTCTCTAAAGTCCAGATTTATTGGGACAGAAGATGTACAACAATCGCACTCGCAATAACTTAAAATCAGAATTTGAGAGACTTGTGATGGAAGAAGATGAATTAATAGATTCATTCACTGGGAAGTTGATGAGTATTATTACAAAGGCTGCTACATGTGGATTAACGTTTGATGAGCAAACGAAAGTAAGGAAAGTACTTAATGCAGTACCAGATAAGTTTGTGCAAGTAGTAGCGACCATTGAGATGGTTGTTGATTTTAAAACCGTGAAGTTGGAGGAGATTATTGGGAAACTTGAGACTTATGAAGAAAGGATTAAGTTTAGAAAAGGAAGTCAGGAAGATAATAGTGAGAAGTTGTTACTCACACGTCAAAGGAATAACAGAAACTATAAACGCGACTATGGAAATGGTAGACAAGGAAGTGGTAATCAGACATGAGGAAGAGGGAAGTATAGAAGTGAAGAATACACATTAGATGAGTCATATGGAACCGACAACAAACCGCAAAGGAATGGTGATAAGTCGCAAATAAATTGTTACAAGTGTGGAAAACTTGGGCACTATGCTTATGAATGTCCAAGCAAGAAAAAGGAGGAAGTTGAGGCACTCTTTGTAGAAAGAGATGATGAACCGGCACTTCTAATGTGCCTAATTGATTAGAAAGATAGAAGGCGGTCGGTGTGATACGATCAAAGCAAGGAAAATGTGATGATCTTGATACAGAAGAGAGGTTGTGTGAAATAACCAAGTTAGCCGTAAAGAATGATTCGTGAAGAACAAATTAGTGACTGATCAAATTGAAGACGGTGTGATGCCAAAGATGAAGACCAACAAATGGGCATTGGCTTGTTTAAAGAAAACAAACCATGGAGGTTGAAAAGGAAGAAGGAAAGCTGTGTGATACAAAGTAGTGAGAAACTACAAAAGCAAGTTTATGTGAAGTAAGTTCGTGAGGAACAAGTGAACCGGAAGAATGAAGATGGTGTGAAGTCATCAAAGATTTATTCAAGACAAATTTTTTGCAACAAGTTGAGAAGACTTGAATCGAGCATGATGTAAAGATAGGTGATGAAGTCGGAAGATCTAGGAAGAGCAACGATCAATATTAAGGGGGAGAATGTGGACTTAATCCCTCTCATTGCTCGGTATACATGTAACAGAAGAAAAAGCCTAAGGGCTAAACTTGTTAGTTAGAAAGTTAATAACCGTTATTCGGTTAGAAGTAGTTACAGGTGGTTATATTTGTTAGTGAAAAGTCACATTGGTTCGCTGGAACCTCTATATAAACAAGTGCATGTAAACATTTAAAGAACAGATAAAAATTCAATAATACAGTGATTGTATACATTTTGTTCTTGATCAAAAGAGTGAATCTTATATACGTTTGTGTGTGATTGAAACCTGTACAAAAAGCTCTTGATCTTCCTCAACAGTTTTATATTCAAGTTCCTATGACTTCATGAGATGAACATAACTTAAGTATATACAGTTAAATGCGATGAACAAATCTCAAAGTATGAGTTGAACATCATCAACCTGGAATATAATTATACTTTCCTTCATATTCATGTGTCTCATTGCTCTCCAATTTCAGATTACCAAATACCAGCATCTTACTGCTAGTTTTTCTTTCCACAACAGGAGAGTTATTCCCTTTCAAAATCAGCAACTTGGCTTTAAAAGTTTCCATTACAACATTTAATAATGTCTCTCCATTCCTTTCGATATCCTCAAAAATCCTCCAATTCCACTATTCTCAAATAAAGTATCGTGCAACAGCTACGAAAACATGTCACTGGAAGCAACTTCAAACATCAAATGACTAAATATCAATACAACGTTAAAATTTTTACTGTTACACAAAGCACATGCCATAGTTTTTTTCCTTCTGAATACCACTTTATTATCCCATCAAAACTGCATCAGGTAGACAAATTATCGCCCATGTAGTCCATACTTACATCATTTGATTCAGGACCAAATGCTTTAAAAAACACCTTAGGAGCAAATATTGACTACATTAACCAAGACCAAATATCAACATGAAGTCACTAACCAAAACAATGAAACTTAATAAGACCATTCACTTGATCACTTCCTAAACTTCTAACTAACCTGTCTTAGACATGGTTCAGGAACTTTATCAAACAATTTGTACGCATTATTAAACTCACTCACATTTTAGCTTGACTATTTTACAGATAATGAAAGAATTTGCTCACCTGAGAGTCCCCCTTGAAAATATCCTATCTGCCACCAACAACTTCCATGAAGAAAATTTCTGGAGAGATAGTGATTTTGGAAATCATTACAAGGGGCAGCTCTTGTGGTCCGGTGAGTTGATTGATATCCATGCTCAGAGGTGGAATAAAGAATGTGATGATGAAAAACAACAACAGTTTTTGACGGAGATTTCACTGCTTTCTAGTCTCAAGCATAAAAATGTGGTTTCTTTTGTTGGGTTTTGTGATGAGAATGATGAGAAGATCATCATTACCAGGTATAATACCAGGGGAATACTCACCCTGTATCTAAGTGACCCAATTTCGTTGACATGGGTGCGAAGATTGGAGATATCTGTCGGCGTTGCGCAAGCATTGAGGTATATTCATTATGATGAGTCACGCGATTTCAGCGTAATACACCGGCTCATTAGCAGTGGCAGAGTTGTATTAAATGATGAATGGGAACCCAAGTTATCTAATTTTGAACGTTCCATGAAGATTAAAGCTTCTCAAAGGCACCATTCATTTCATACTAATAAACTTTGGAATGCGAAAGGGTATGGAGACGCAACATATATTGAGACTAAAAGTGTGAATCACAAGTCAGATATCTATTCTTTTGGAATACTATTGTTTGAACTACTATGTGGTAGTATTAACGACCAAGATAATAAGTATTTGGGCCCAATGGCCATTTTTCATTATAAAAAGAAGATACTAGATGAAATAATCGATCCGGTTATGTTGAAACAAATAGATCCGCAATCATTCAATGTTTTCGCTAAGACAGCATATGACTGCTTGAATGAAGAAAGATCTCGACGCCCAAATATAGATGAGATTGTCGCGAGACTTGAGAACGCGTTAAAACTTCAGATGGAACGCCAAAATGCTGTAAGACGGTTTTCTTTTTTTTCTTTTCTTTTTTTAATAACTAATCTCTATTTATTGATAATATTAACACAAGTAAAATTATTTACTAATTACTATATATATGATATTAAAGGAACATTCAATAGTTGCGGCCAAAGCTGAAGATATATCATCCACTCGTGACAAGGTAATTATTTACTCATTACTATTGTTGCAAGTCACTGGATTTTAGAAAACTGACCTCCATATCTACATGTGTCATTTTTTGAACACTTGGTAATGTTGTCTTGTTTGGTGCATATAGGGATCATTGACCTCCGTATCTACACGTGTTGAGTCCCATGTTAGCAAAGAGACAAAGTCTTTCCTCAAAGATCTTTCTCACTTAAAACTCAGTCGGGAAGATGTAGGATCAGCAACCAACAATTTTGCGAATGAGAATATCATCAAAATTTTTAAGTTTGGAAATATTTACAAAGGATGTCTCTTACATTCTAAACAATTCATCGATATTATTGCAAAGAGGTTCTATACTATATGTATAGAAGATGAGAGCAAAAAGATTTGGACGGAGATTTCGATGCTTTCTAGTCTTAAACATAAGAATCTAGTGTCTCTTATTGGGTTTTATGGTGATAAGGATGAGAAGATTATCATATACAAGAAGGAGGCCAACCGAAGTCTCGAAACATGTCTAAGTGACCAGACCCTCGGCCTCACATGGATGCAAAGGTTGAAGATATGTGTCGGTGTTGCGAAGGCATTGAGTTACATCCATTATGATCCTGGACGAGATTTTAGTGTCATACATTGCAACATCATGAGCTCGAATATTTTACTAGATGACAAATGGGAACCCAAGTTATCTGGTTTTGAACTTTCGTTGAAAAATACAGTAGCTCGGAGGCACCGTATGATTCTTACACGTGATATTGTTAAGAATGTATACACGGACCCAAAATATGAAAAGACTGGCGGGGTGACCCACAAGTCAGATGTGTATTCATTCGGAGTTGTATTACTAGAAGTCTTGTGCGGAAGGAGTGCAAATAATGAGGAAGACGAAGATGAAGACAAAGGCAAAAATGAACTTGAAGATGAGTTGAACGAGGGGTTATTAAGTCAGCTAGCCAAATCTCATTTGGATGAAATGATCATGCGACATTTACGAAATCAGATGGACCAAGAAGCATTAAAAATCTTCTCAGAAACAGTATATTGCTGCATAAAAAAGGAAAGAGCAGATCGTCCACATATAGATCAGGTTGTCAAAGGACTTGAGAAAGCGTTGAAACTTCAATCAATGTTTGAAAATCCGGTAAGAAAATCAACTTGCTTATCAACTTTATGTGATAATAACTGTTATATTTATCTACTAATGTCCTATTCTTTTTTAAATATTATTTTAGAAACTTCCAAGGAATGCAGTTGACAGTACATCATCCAATCATCTGAGGGTAATTTACTTCTTTATAGTTTTAGTTCGAAGCTGGTCATTCTAAGTAATAAACAAAAAAGTAAATCACACGAATGGTCTATGTGGTTTGGGACTTTTTACATATTACACTTGATCCCTATTACATAATCCTGGCACTCTAAAATGTTAAACGACCGATAACAAATTTATTGATATGACCAGGCCAACTACAATGGACCTGCACACTTAGTCACAAATCACAAATCATTTTTAAGCATAAAACAGTAACTGTTATAGAAGCAAACGGAACCCATTGGCTGATAATAAAGTGTTGTTGTATCTTAATGTCACAATGTTGCAGTTAAAGAACTTGGAACACTTGAAGATTGGACTTAACGATATCGAGATGGCAACAGAGAAGTTTGCCGACAAATATTGCATTGGGTCAGGCGGATATGGTATGGTATACAAGGCCCAACTCGAACATTTTGACAGCAGTAATTCATCTTCCATAGAAGGGAAGGATAAATATGATCTTCCCAAGAAACGCAGCACGGTAGCCATAAAACGGATTCACAATCGAGAAGGAGAACAAGGGTTCATGGCAGAAATTGAGATTCTGACTAGCTGTAAACATGAGAATATAATCTCTCTTCTTGGTTTTTGTGACGAAGATCGTGATCACATGATCCTTGTCTATGAGCTTGCTTCTAAAGGGAGTCTTGAGGATTATATGGGAAACAGTGAAAAAATGACTAATCTTAGTTGGATGCAACGCTTGAAAATATGTCTTGGTATTGCACATGGCTTGAATTACATTCACACCAACACAGATCAAGACAAACAAAAGATAATACACCGTGACATCAAGAGCGCAAATATTCTATTAGGCGAAAACTGGGAGGCGAGGATTGCTGATTTTGGGCTCTCCAAAATCCACCCAGCAGATCAAGAGGCCAGCACTCTTGATACCAATATGATTGCAGGTACAGATATGTATTTGGATCCTGAATATCAAAAGTCTGGAAGATTAAATAAAAAATCAGACATTTACTCTTTTGGAGTAGTGTTACTTGAGATCTTGACCGGGAGGTTGGCCTATGATCGTACTTTCACTGACGTCAATGAGAAGGGGATTGCACCCATTGCAAGAGATCATTTTGAGAAGGGAACACTAATGGAAATTGTTGATCACAAGATCAAGGAAGAAACCAATGAACATGTCTTTTCTCTAAGTAAAGGACCCAATAATGAGTCTTTGGACATTTTTTCAAAAATAGCTTTTCGATGTCTAGCAGAAACTCAAGCTGAACGTCCATCAATAGATGTTGTCATCAACGAACTCAAAAAAGCGTTATACTTTCAGGTAAGTAATGGGTTTAAAATATAACTTTATAATTTCCTCATTTATTCTTCATCATAGTGTATATGTGACATTTCATACATTATACTTTAAAGGAGTTTCAGAAGCCAAATTGTTCAGTTATATTTTACTTATCAAATCTATTGATTGTCCTATGATTCGCAGGAGAACCACAAGGACAACCTCAAACTGTCACTTCAAGACATAAAGTTGGCCACAAAAACGTTCAATCAAGCCAATCTCATTGGACATGGAGATTTTGGGAATGTGTACAAGGGTCACACTCATGGGCATAACTTGATTGCTGCAAAGCGGTTGGGTAGGATATCTGCTGAACAAGAAGCTGAATTTATGACGGAGCTTGAAATCCTTATGCAGTGTAAACATGAAAATATAATTGGTCTTGTAGGCTACTGTGATGAAGAGGATGAGAAAATTATCGTCTATGAGTATGCATCCAAAGGAATTCTTGATAAGTACTTGAGCGATGACAATCTTACGTGGGTGATGCGGCTTAAAATATGCATCGATATTGCAGTCGGGTTGGAGTTTCTTCATGGAGTTGTTTCAAGTCCAGAAATGGTAATACATAGGGACATCAACAGCAGCAACATTCTACTGTTTGATGATTGGAAAGCAAAAATAAGTGATTTCGGGCTTTCCTTAGTCTGTCCAACAAATCAGGATGTAGACTATGTCATCGACAATGTTACGGGCACAATTGGCTATCGTGACCCACTATACTCAAAAGAAGGCTTCCTAACCAAAGAGTCTGACATATTCTCATTGGGTGCTGTCCTAGTTGACATATTGTGTGGGAAACTATCATCCGAAAAGCTAGATGATGAGTATCTTTATTTACCATTTTTGGCTAAACACCACTATTATGTAGAAAAACTTGATAAATTGGTGTTCGAGGGTTTCAAAGAAAAAATTGTGCAAGAGTCATATATTACCTTTACAAGGATTGCCATTAAATGCTTACATCACAGGAGAGAAAGACGACCAACAGCTCATGAAGTGGTCATACAACTCAAGAAAGCATTGGAATTTCAGGTAAGTTTCTATATTTAGACAAAATTGGCCAACTTTTGATTCATATATACAGGAGGATTATGAGAAATGTAAGAGAGTAACCGTATGAAACATGAGTTTATTAATTGATTAATGTATATACAGGAGGATTATGAGAAATGGGAGCCCAAATTGCCTAAAGATTATAAAGAAATAATCCAGATGTCAAAGTGCCCAGAAATCTATTCTAGCAAAAAGAAAGAGGAACTTTACAACATTTTTTCTAAGGGAATCCTCCTTCAACAGGACAAAGTGGTAATTAGTTCATTCTTGTAGCTCGTTTATTTGGTGTTTCCCATTTTCTATGTGTCTTCTCCGTATTGGGAGATAATTCAAAATCAGACATGCATTTATGCATTATACACATTGAGTCTGATTTGCATTTCGATTGTATAACAGTTGTTGTCATTCGTTGGTAATGGAGAAAGAAATGAAATGGTTTCAGCCACAATGTTTTCTTACATAAACAGTTGTCCACATGAGTTGAAATCTCTTTCAAAATCAAGGTTATTCTCTCTACCTCTCCTCCTTTGTTAGTTTTTAATGATAAGCAAACATATGCATTAATGGAAGAATTATGTTATGCTTTTTAATGTTAAAGTATAAGGTTATTCTCTTCACCGTTTAATGCATGACAAGTTGTTTTCGGTTGCATAATATGATTATTAATCATATAATTATAATTATGATCAAATAGGATCAAACTTAAGAACCCCTTTGACTATATTCTGCTAGAACTACTAATCCTCTGCGTTAATCAACAAAGGAGTACAGTTTCATCATTAGCTCTTTTTAATGTTAAAGTATCATGTTAATAACAAGATTAGTCCTGCATACATACATATCAACAATGAGAACTGATGTTGTACATGACAAATTAGATTTTAATACTCACTATATGATTGGGAGCTATAATTTTATAAACCTTCTAATAAGGTAGTTGAGGTTCGCCCCTGTTTTGGGTCCTCTGTTCGCATGACCGTGAATTTTAAATTTTGCTAGCATCTTGATAGTGTTTTTTTTATAACATTCCTTCCTTTATTTAAATAGTGATTTGTCTGGTACAGTAAATTCAAATATAGAAATTAAATAGGGATTTGTGCAGGTTTGGGACAGTGGTGGAGATGTCAGATATTTCCAATTTGAACATCGAAATTAAGATAGACGCACGATTTTTATCTCCAGATGTTGTTTATGGGGCCTTCTTAGTCTTCAGACTTTGTGATTCAAGAATATTTTCTAAAACCATGTGTGTTAACCTAAAGTATAGAAAGGGACTCGAAAGTCTACATGCATATTTCGCAACATGGAGAGACAAGGACTGGATGATGATTGAGTTGTACCAGTTCTTGAATCAGAATGAAGATCTCGTTTTTGAGTTTCTACTTGAGAGCTTTTCATCATACTATTGTGGAGAAAGTGCAGTTTATGTTGAAGGCATTGAATTTCGAGCAATTGACAAAGTAAGTTTGAAATTATATCCCTTGGTTCTATTTTATATTCTCTTGTTTATATTATATAAAGGGATTGGATGCATGCCAAAAAATAAAAATAAAAATAAACCATATTCTATGCTCCATACTTTTTCATGGTTTGTACACAGGCGAAACATGAAGAAATCGGAAAATTGAAAGAAGTCCAACAAGTCTTGAAATCAAACTTCAATGTGGATCAGGTGCAACATTTGCCAACTAACTTTGAAGAAATATTCAAGATATGCAGAAATTATGATGAGTTCTTCTGGTTGGGCGAAGTCGGTGAGAAAAAACTACTCGTGCTTTCCGGAAAGGCAACTTTATACAAACACTCTAATGTTGATCTCTTTACATTAAAACCATCAGCTCTATCCAGGTTTGCTTCTTTTCTTTTTTTTTGAACTAACTTTGTTACATCCTCCTTTAACCGCTAAACTTATTCTAATTGTACATTCGTTATGTCCTCATATGTGCTTACCCAAAGGCGCTTCGTGAAAAAATATATTTTATAATTCAAGGTCCAAATATTTGCTGTTTTCTAGTAACATATTAAAGATTCGTGACTAGATGGCCGACAAAAGATTCACGTGTTGGATTTAGTTCTCTTTAAATATACTTTGTTCTTGAGAAGTATAAATGTAATCATATAATATATTGTACATGCAGATTTCAAGTGGTAATTGAGCTTTTACCACAACAAGTATTTCATATCAATTGCACGATTAAAAGTCAAATGTTGTCACAAGATACAGAATACGTGTGTTACCTTGTGTTCAAGCTTTCAGAAAAATGTCAGGGGCTGCATTATCCAGTAAGAGTACGAGACCTACTCCACAAAGAAAACAATGAGGCTGAATTTTTTTATTTTATAACCCCAAGCCCGTTGAATATACATGATACTACTCGGGTTCCAAAACAAAGGGAAGATGGATGGATGGAGATACAAGTTTGGAAATTTAACTCAGCTCATGAATTCAAGGATGACTCTCTTTCTATGAATATGAAATTTACAAGCCATGAAGGAACTATGTCTGGCCTCATTGTATGTGGCCTCGAGTTTCGACCAGTGTAAAAGAATTTTTTGTGTTCTCATTAACATTAGTTTTTTACTATGAGAATCAAAAAATGCTGAGTGAAATCTGGATAGTTATAAAATCATGTACGTGTGAAGATTCATGTTCTTTGTGCGTGTGTACATTGGGTGATTTATATAAATAAATTATTTCTTTTATCAATTTATGTTTTGTGACAAATATAATGGGATCAGCAAAATGACTAGATTCATGATATGAAAATTAACGAGCTCAATTTTGACAATGGAGTAATGCCTAGCATCTTTTGAAAAGCTCATTTTCTATTGGGGAATTTTTCAAAAAGACATAATTGTTACAAAAAGTTTTACCAAGAAAACACTATAATTAAAAACATGAACTTGATTTTTGTAATATAATTTTCAATAGCTATTCAATGCTTGAGAGTGTATCAGTACTCCATGAATGAGTAACCAATTTGGAGACTTCTTCGAGATGCCAAATTATATTAGATCGGCGCCGGAACGAATGAGATCAGAAGAATGCTTTTTGAAGGTGAACTACTTAAGAGAAAATTGGAAGAAAAAAAAAATCCTGTTTTGTTTCTTTTGGAGAAACCTGCAACTTTCATTTTATGCAATAATGTTGTCATTATCCGAAACGTGTACCTTTTGTTACTAACCCCCACTAAGGTGGCCTTGTGGACTAGTGGTTAGGCATTTGATATCCCCACAATGAAGAATATCCAGCCTCAAAACTCACACTCAAAACTCAAGAATGTGAATTGAAAGATAAACTTGCCGACAAGTTTATTGATATTCATTCCTTTATTGAATAAAACTAAGGCTATTTATGGCCTTTACAAAAGAAAGCAAGCATGAAAGTAGCAACAAAGTACTACTCCTAAAAACTAGGTAACACAACGACCACTCTCCTCACATGTTCCTTATCCATGAGATTCGGTCATACACTTTCACAAGGCATAAATATACTATTAACTAAAAGAACAGCCCTTAGAGTTGTCATTAAGAACAAACTTTTCACTTTTTATTAAAAAGATAAGGCATTGTCCAAACAAAATCATCGTTAATTAGTTATTAACTCCTATTATTTCTCAAACAGATTTGTAATTCATTTCATTCATTGGTTGTACAAGCGAAAAAGGTGGCATGTTTTTATTCATGTCTTAATGTTAGTATTATTTTGAAACAAAAAAGGTGGAGTTTGTTGTTAACGACAACCCTTAATGCTGTTGTTAGAATTTCCCAAAACATAATGGTAATTAGCAAAACCTAATTGGTCATTCCTTATATTTGCAAATAGCAGCCCAACATATCTACAGCAAAAAGAAAATAATTTTACAACTTACATTTGGTATCCTTCAACAATTACTACTTTGCATAATTGGTCATTCCTTATAGCCTTGCAGCATGTAACATCCCTGTAGCCAACAAGATCATTTTCCCAAAACGGACATAATATATAAAATCATAACATAGTAAACTATTGAAGCTTCTAGCCATGCATGCACATGAACCAAATGAACGCTTAACCTAACATTCACCCCCTTATCGTTTATTCACACCCTTTAGTCACAGCAGCTTTAATCACCTTCTTTTCGAACCATCTTCTTGACCTTTCCCGGACACCCAACCTCCACATCGGTCACATCCGAAGTCTTCTCTAGCTCAACTCCTTTTAATTGCTCACAACACTTGTAACATGTAACATGACATCCTGTTAGACACGTTCATTAACATCTCGACTTCTACCGGATCCACGACCTCTTCCTCAGCCACATCCAAATCCACCCCCCTATTTGAACTTCCACTGCCATAATGTTCACACCATGTTGTTTCATTGTAACACCCAATTTTTATGGTTTTAGTTAGAAATATATTATATTGCTTCTAGAATAGAAGTCGGTTAAAAAGAAAAGATGAAGTCGCACAAAAACTTGCTATGCATAGTCTTATTATATTAAACACAATAGTTAACTAAATAAGATCACCCAGCTTGACTTGGACGTGCATTTTTCTTCTTACCCTTACCAGCTCCAACAACTGAATTTTTCTTCTTTCCCATACTAGCAACACCTCTTGCAGTCTTCTTTCCCCTACCAGCTTTACTTGGGCCTGTTTGACTTGGAACTTTTTGACTTGGATCAGCTTGACTAGGACATTTTTTAGATGGAGCAACTTGACTTGGACCTTTTTTAGTTGGAGCAAATTGACGTGGACAACTTGCAGCTTTTTTTTTCTTGTTTTTTTACATGTCCCTTGCATGTTCTCTTGTTATGTCCTGGAATTTGCATAAAGCACAAGTTACATTTTTCAACATTCTTGTAAGCTTTCCATTTTTCACCATATCAAGCATTTGAGTCTTCTTCCTCTTCTTGTTTGGTCTTCCTGGTTGCGGATGATGATTGGGTGGACGATTTTTGTTGGAATGTCACACTTAGGCCACATAGTTCTCCTATTAATAGGGCCAATCTTGTACGGCTAAACTTGTCGCCATGTGTCAAATCTATAACAAGGATGCACCCACTCTTCTGGTAAACTTGGGTTCAAGTTCTTTTGTGCCATATTCCAATTAACTGCTTGTGGCATGCTTGGAAGGTATACTAGTTATTTCGAAATACCTACAAGTGCAAGTTACTTGTACCACATTCACCACACACCGGTCAAACCAACGACCACTAACTTGGTCCCTATCATCTCATTCCAAGATACAATATAGTCTCAAGCTTCATCTGAGATAAGTTTTAGCAACCTAGTGGGAGTAGGAGTTAAGGTGCCATTCCATTTGGCTATTATCTTATTAACAATCCCTATTCACCTCATCAAATACACCCTAACATACTCTTATGCACTAATAATTGGCATATCCCTACCATCAACTAGTTTGCCATTGAAAACCTTACACATATTGTCTAATAAAACATCTGACTTTGCCCTACTTGTAAGAAAGTGAAAAACATATTTTTTTCACGTTCAAAATTACTAAATAGATAAGTAACTCTTATTGAATAGAATGTTACATGAATAATAGGATCTAGACTAATGGTGAGGACGTATCTTATATAACCAGTCATATGCATCGTTATTGAACTCCTTCAACTCATCCATTGCTAGCCTAAAATGTGGGATTGTTGTAACAGTTGCACACTTTCAAATCATATCTTTGAACATTTTACCACTCCATCTTTGCTTCATATTTTCATGTATATGTTTAAGAAAGAATCTATGCTCTGCTTCTGGAAAAACCTTGGCAATGGCTGGTATTATCCTCTATCACAAATTCACAATGCAAGTATATAAGTAAACATATCAGACAAAGACATATGATTGTGAAATTGAAACTTGAATTACATATTACCTTCTGCCTATCACTAATGAAAGTGAAATTTAAATTGCATTCCAAGTCAAGATCTTACCAGTTGCTCCAAAAACCATGTCCATGATTCTGTGATTTTGTGGTCTCGGCTTTAGCAATACCATAAGCCAGAGGGTATATCCCATTGTTGGGATCCAATGCAACAACCGTCAATAATTGATGTGGGAATGGACCCTTTATGAAAGTACCATCCAATCCCAATAAATCCTTCATCCTTGACCTAAACCCATATTTTGGTGCAACAAGACACATGTAAATACTATAAAAACCTCCTTGTATTAACTTCTTGATTTGGTTCCCTTTTTATTTTGACAGTTGTGTGTGTCGGGGGAGGGGGTATTTTCTTTCAATTCTAGTACCTAATCCCTCAACGTAGCATATTGTTGAGTGTGGTCACCTCTTATTTGATTGACAGCTTTTGGCTTAGCCCTAAATGCTTTCATATTGGAAATCTCTAGTTTCAACTTCTTTTGACTTTGATCTTTAACTGCTTTAACTGGGTTTGATTCAATCTGACATAAGCTATCTTTGGCTAAGAAATTTGTTGTGAAGGCTTAGATTTTCCTGGTTTGAAGACACTTGTTCTCAACTTTGTATGTTCTCACTGTCTATACCTTTTGATATGTACAAAACCCAACGACACTTATTTTCATCTTCTTACTCTTGTTAGGTTTACCACCATTAATGATGTTTGACTTGGTCTACTTCTTTTTATTCACTGCTGCCTTGGCCTTGATGGGAGAAGCATTAATAATGCTGGACTTAGTCCACTTCACATATTCACTAGGCCCATCTGGTTTAGGCCAAAATTTTGACTTTGAACGAATTGTGGACGGTGTTGGAATAGTGCCAAAACATTCGGATCTTATCCTTTCCTTGTTATTCTTTTTCAACTGTGTTTCCATCCTAGTTTCTATAGAGTTTATTTTTAAAAAACTCTTTTGCCTCTTTTGCAGTCCCAAATGCTTGACCAACATAAAAGTAACTTTTAACCCTTTCAAGATGCTGGCTTTTGTTTTTGCTTTCTTAACTGTTTTATCTTCCTCTTCCTAGGCTTCTTTATATCATCAAATCTTTTGATCCACTATTAAACTCATCATTATCCAAAATCTCTACATATACATCAACATGATTATCAAATGCCACATTCTACCTGAAATTCCCATTGCCTAATTTACATCATCATTAGCATGGAAATCCTCCATATCAACTTCTACTTCATAAATATCATTCAGATCATCAATTATGTAATCATTGTCTTCCTCCTCTTCAATATGTTCACTCCCTTCACTGGCTTCACTATCTTGAATACTTTCATCATCCACTACAGCTTGTCCTTATCAACTATTCCTTTAGCGTCCCATTTCTAATGTTTTCTCAACCTCCCTTACCTTAGCAACTACCTATGTATCATCTAAATCTAAGAAAGGATCAAACTCTGAACAAAGTCTGGGGTTTTTAAAAGCGAGTAAAAAGCATCTTCAAACTTCAGTTTGTACATTATTTTGACCCACTTCATTAGCCACACTACTTTCACCAACAACAATTACACTACTTTGACCCACTTTCTTATCAGTCTATTCTAACCTTAATTGTTTAGCAACTCATCTTATAGCAACTGGTGCATCATCTTCTAATTCAACAATGGTACACTTCTTAATTGGTGAAGGCTTATAAGTGTCCAATTGTAACATATTGGTTTTCACAAACACACAATCAAACATATGGGTCGAATGAGACTTGAGTCTAGAGAGAGAAAGTGGAGAGAAATGGGAACTTTAGTGAGACAAAGAAAAATGTATATTGAAACTTCCAACCCTTTGCCTTGCTAGGCAAAGGGTATTTATAGGTTCTTACATGAAACGCCTCCTATGGGCTGTGGATCAGGCATACAATGAGTAAAGACCCGTCCGTCCTCCACTATGTTACATAACTAACTACTAACTATCACTAAATGACTACGACTACGAGATTTCTAACGAGTACATATACTTGAGGTGACTTTGGGTGCCTAGGTATCCACCAAAGGCGATCCTATTACAGGAATAGCGTACGAGAATTTTTATGAAAGCCTTTCATTTGCTTCCCCAAGAGCTCACATCGACGGGAAGGTTTGGCGCCCGGTCCTGGATTTTCTAAATCCCTAACAATCTCCCCCTAAGGGAGGTCACCTCAATTACAAACAAACATTACATTTTGGTGTTCTTGAATTCTTAATTAAGTTCTTTGCTCTGTAGCTCATAGCCTTTGATTCTTCATATTCTGCATGTGTTGTATTTCAAGTAGAGGTCTTTAACTGATCCATGGATTGTTTGTTATTTGAGCCAGATCATCAGCCGCATTAAGTCTCTTGACTCATCCTTTGTTGTATTGCCATTATGTGAAGTTATGAATTTTGGACCGACATGCTCGCAGTTTTGGATCATGATATCTTCTCATCAGAGTAGCGGAAGCTTCATTGGATCATGATATTTGCATCAGCATAGCAGAAGCATGGTATGAAATATCAGAGCCAAGTTATGTAGATATGCACTTATCATGATTTCTTTAGATGTGAGTGTGATGTGTGAGCATGCGGTTATGGACTGACTCTTCAATTCTGATCAGTTGCAACCGTCGGGTGTCCCTGCAAACAACAGTTAGCAATAAAGCGCACAAAAGTGTTTTTGATCACTTTCGTTGAATAGGGTTACAAGAACTACGGTTCCCCGTTGATCAGTATAATTACTGCATATGATCAGGTAGAATTCCTAGAATCTCCTTGACAGGGTTTCGCAGCTAATCAGGCCGTTCTCAATCCGGAACGTCTCAAAGAAGATAGCACGGAGTGATTGAACTAGCGAATTGAGATTCACTGATTGATGAAAAATGATTTGAAAGACAGTCGTGTATTGCTTAATAGAAAGAGTTTTTCAATACAATGAAGGTTTTACGAAGAACATCAATTTTCAACATAAATACCCTTTTAATTTGAAAAGTTAATACACAGTCGATGTGCTAGAGAAAAGAGTTGTTGAGCACAACGACCGGTTTTTCAAAGGTATCCGTCAATCCATTTCCTGGACCAAGGTTGATTCAAGAGTGAATCGCCCCATCGTTTAAGTTTGATCTTTTGAGAAGATCTCACATGTCACCCACCAAGAGCTTGTTTGATGTTAGCTCTAGAAGGATTTCCATCTTCATCGTGAATACTTAACATATCACTCAGATATTCTGGCAATACCACAAGGATAATACATAGGACTCTCAAAGTATACTCTTACTTTCCATATTGTGTAAAACAGCAAGTCTTCATTTATTGTGTGTCCTAATGAGATTTATTGAAGATCTCTTAGCTCTAGACTAAATAGTGCACATTTGGTTTCTTATGCCAGAGACTAGGGAGAGGGTCTCCTTCTTCAATATCAACTATCTCTAAGAGAAAGTTGATAGATTATGTCGGTTCCCCGTGAGAATGAAACAAGCCCTTTTAAGAGGAACTTGAGTAGCTTGGTAAGTTGTAGTGCAGTGCGTCACTGGGTCCATGACGTCTTGTCTTCAATACCAGTGTTACCTTGGTAACAACCAGTAGCATATGTATTGAACCCGGTTTCTGCCCTAAGGTTGAATTAATGGAGGGATATTTCTTTTCACCCTTTTCACATTCAATTCTTTTTCATTCTTCAACCCCTTCAGTGCTTACCGAGACTTCATTACTAGATCCTTGTTGGGTTTATTCCAGTTCTAGCTCAATCTCAGTCGGCACTCTTCCCTTATTCTCACTTTTCTCCTTTTTTTCATCATACCTAAGGACTTCTACACTAACTAGTGGATTGTCCCTGTGTAGATCCCTCCAGCTCTGGCGGCATCATGGGAACGAATACCTAACCTAACCATCCTTATATCTCCAATGCATAAATTAAATTGGTCGGTTTTTTGGTACAGTTCTTCCGCCTTTGAAACCAATTGAAAACAATTTGAAAAATCAATCAAGGTGCTTGTGATATACAATCAAAATATTTTGTACCTTAATTGTTTTTTATCCTTTTAGAAGTGCTCCACCTCAACATGTGCTTCAAGTATAGGAAATCATTTAGCACATGGAGCACATGGAGGCAGGAGGTCTTTGAAATATTAGATTAAGAATGAAAGGTCCAATTCTTGATTACCATTTTTTAAAATGATCATCATCACTCCCCGATCAAATCTAGTATTAAGATACTTTAGATAAAACATTTTGGGGAAGATGTGGTTTTCTTCATATTGCTCCCCCTCAATATGTGCATCGAGATTCGAAAGAGTTTTGCACATATTAGAGGGAAACTGCACTTTGAGATAAATCAATCAAAATTCAATCCTTTTTGGTTTAAGATAAATGCTCCCCCTTAACATGTGCGTGGAAAATTTGAAATCGTTTGGCACGTGCAAGGAGGAGTGCTTGTTATTATATTTATAAAACCACTTATCGAATTATCAGTTTATATCCAATTTAAATCACAAATTCTCCCCCGATCACAATTTTCAAAGCCTTTGAGATTTGTGATCTCAATTGATTTAAATTATTTTTGAAAGCTTTTTGAGGAGAAGTGTGACCTTCTTTTGAAAACATTTAACTGATACGAATCAGATTTAGAAACATTAATCTCCAATGATCAAACATGCTTAGGTATCTTATGAAAACACAATATTAGCCTTGGTCTTGATCCAATTGTACAAAAAAAATTTTCTTTTTGATTATCCAAATGTAGACCTTGCTCATTTTTGTGCCAATTGTTTGAGAAATAATTTTTTTCTTTTGATTGAAATCATTCTCCCCCTCAATCAATGACCGGAGTTGTTGATTAAGTGATAGAGATTTTGACACATGATAAGACCAGATGATTTTCAAAATTAGGTTCGAGTTATTTTAAAAGCAATTTTGTTTTCATTAGATGAAAAATATCTTTCAGAAGAATTTGTAGAAGGAAAAATATTTGAGAGGAAACATTTGTCTTGTTGACGACAATCATTTCTTTTGAACTTTTTTTTTAGAATCAGAGCATGAGGTTTTAAAATTAGATTAAGCATGGCTCTGTCATTTTTTTACAAAACGGGTTACTGCCTGAAATGACAATAAACCATCATTTTTCTCCATCTCATCATTTTTTTTTAAACAAAATAAAAATTTATCACTTCTGTTTGAACTTCATCTAAAGACCCCTGTCATTATTGAATGACATATCTAAGTCCGTAGATATTATCGAAATCAGAAAACATGATAAGTAAAACAATCTTTTTGAATTTTTCAAGATTTTCTGATTTTTTATGGGTTTTGAAAATTTTATATTTTTCTATTTTCTTTTTGTTGGTTTTATAATTTTGTATTTTGCTTTTTGATAAAATATATACAATACAATAGATGAAGAAACACCTTTACTCCTCGTCTTTCTCCTGAAGACGTTTGAGTGTCTCAGGTTGTAGGCTTTTCAAACCAAGTCGTGGAAGGATAAACTCAAAACATTCTCTAGGAAGAGCTTTAGTGAAGATGTCTGCCAGCTGATATTCAATCCTTAAAAAATATAGTTCAACCACATCTTTCTCCACTTGTTCCCTGATGAAGTGATGTCGAATGTCAATGTGCTTTGCTCTTGAGTGTTGAACATTGTTGCAGCAGAGAGCAATGACACTTTTGTTATCACAATACAGAGGAACCTTGTTGAATACAAAGCCATAGTCAGATAATTGGGATCTTATCCATAAGATTTGAGCACAACAAGATGACATGGCTATGTATTCAGCCTCTGTAGAGAATATAGACGTACTCATTTGTTTCTTTGAAGACCAGCTTACTAACTTATCTCCCAAAAACTGAGCACCTCCTGATGTGCTTCGACGTGTATCTTGACACCCTGCATGGTCTTCAAGTGATATATCGGTGTCCTTCGGATACCAAAGTCCCATGTTAACCGTTCCTTGGAGATACCGAAAGACCCGTTTAACCGCTTCAAGGTGCTTTTTGGTAGGCTTAGCCTGGTATCTAGCACACATGCATACAACAAAGAGAATATCAGGTCTACTGGCTGTGAGGTACATCAGGGATCCAATTATACAACGATATTTTGTTTGATCAACCATGATCCCTGAGTGGTCCTCATCCAAATTTGTACGCTCCACCATGAGAGTGTCAACAGGGTCACAAGAATCAAATCCAAATTTCTGTAAAATTTCATTTGCATATTTAGATTGATTAATAAAAATGCCTCCGGGACTTTGTGATATTTGTAATCCAAAGAAAAATGACATTTGTCCCATCATAGACATTAAAAATTTAGAGCCCATCTCCTTTGAAAATTGGTCACATTCATTAGGGCCGGTCGAGGCAAAAATAATATCATCAACATAAATTTGAACGTGAATTAAGTGTTTGTCTGACTTTTTGGTGAACAGTGTGGGATCAACTGCTCCTTTTTTGAATCCATTTGACAAAAGAAACTTTGACAGCGTATCGTACCATGCCCTTGGAGCTTGCTTCAAACCATAAAGGGCCTTTTTCAAGCGGTATACATGGGTAGGATGTTCTGGATCCACAAAACCTTCCGGTTGACTGACATAAACCACCTCTTTAAGATCTCTATTGAGAAAGGCAGTCTTTACATCCATCTGATAGACCACCATGTTCTTACTGGCAGCATTAGCCAAAAAGATTCTGATGGCCTCAATCGTGCAACCGGAGAAAATGATTCCTCAAAATCAATCCCCTCCTCTTGACGATATCCTTTAGCTACTAGCCTTGCCTTATTCTTCAAAACAACACCATGCTCATCAAGCTTTACTTTAAAGATCTACTTGAGAGCAATAATCATAGCACAATCTGGAGCAGGTACTAATTCCCATACACCAAGACGATCGAAATCATGGATTTCTTCTTGCATAGCACTAAACCAGCTGTCCTCAGAAATTGCTATTTTGACATCTTTAGGTTCGATCTTTGATAATACAGAGTTGAAGAAGCACCATAAGTCATCAGTAGCAAGTTGTTCGAGTGGATACCGGGTGAGAAGGATTCCCAATGATGTTTTCCAATGGATGATCACGTGTCCATTTTCTGAGATGTTCATGTGGTTGTTGATAAGGAACTAATGTAGTAGAGTTGGGATCCCCTGGTGAAGATGTTTCTGGTGTAGGTTCAGCGGCAAATATGTTTTCAACAGAGCATCTTCTGGAGTTGCAAAGGAATTTTTTCCAAAAGAATTCCCAGCTGCATTTCCATGATGTACAGCCGAAGATTGAGGATTTGAGGATGATGATGAGTGATCAGCAACTGGTGCTTCTTGAGATAAAGACATTGAAACAGATGGACCATCAGCATTGGTAGGATTAGAAGCCGCTACAGTTGGTGGTGCGGAATTGTCATTAGCCTGAGGTTCATAGTATTCATCAAACATCGGATCAAATAATTTCTTCAAATCTTCTTCTGATTGGAGGTACATAGGGAACTGCAGGGGAGTGATCCTGTACAAGAGAAGAACTGACGGGGTTAGTTGACAGAAATTGAGGTGCGGGTCCATAACCGGATTGTCCAGGAGCCGTTTGCTCAGTTAGCTCATCGAATGTAACGTGAATAGTTTCCATAATGTCTCGGGTTCTTTTGTTGTAGATTCGGTAACCCTTTCGATTCGGTGCATAGCCAACGAAAATCCAATATCCGCCTTAGCTCTCAGCTTTCCCAAATCTTGACCATTCTTAGTTCGATAGCACAATGCCCCAAAAACACAAAGAAAATAAAGATCCGGTTTTCTGTTATGAACTAGTTCGGATGGAGTTTTTCCATAAGTTTTATGAATTAGGGAACGGTTTTGGGTATAACATGCAGTGGCAATGGCTTCCGCCCAGAGAAACATTGGAGCCTTTGAATAAATTAGCATACTCCTTGCGGCTTCAACAAGAGTTCGATTTCATCTTTCAACGACACCGTTCTATTGAGGAGTACGTGGAACATTTCTTTGATGGCTGATTCCAATGCTTTCATAAAACTGACTTAGTTCTTTGTTTAGAAACTCTGTTCCATTGTCTGTTTTGATAATTCTAACTGTTTTATTGAGCCGAACTTGCAACTGTTTAATAAGTTTGATCATGATGTCAGGAGTTTCATCCTTTGACCTCAAAAACTTAACCCAAGTGAACCGAGAGTAGTCATCAACAACAACTAGCACATATTTCTTCCCATTTATGGTCTGCAGTCTTATGGGTCCGCACAAATCCATGTGAAGGGTATGAAGAATTTCCATGTTGGAGTTTGTAGGTATGGGTTTATGGGCATACTTTGTACTTTTGCCTAATTGACAAGCCAAACAAAGATGATCTTTTTCATACTTTAACCTGGGCAAGCCCCTTACGAGGTCCTTTCTGGAAAGATCATTGATGGTGCCGAAGTTCAAGTGATTGAGATGACGATGCCATAACCAATACTTTGTTTTGGATGCTTTTGACAACAGACAAATTGGAGAAGACTTCATCATGTTTTCGATAGAGATGGTGTACAAATTAGTGCCACGAGTTCCCTTCAAAAGCTCAACACCGTCCAATTCTCTAATGAAGCAAGTGTGTTTTTTGAAAGCCACTTCAAGATCAGAGTCGCAGAATTAACCAAAATAAAACAGATTATGACCAAGTCCTTCTACATAATATACCCTGGAGATTACACTGTCACTAAATACATAATCTATGTAATCCATAATTGACCCAAAGTGGTCGTTCCCAAATCTAACAATCCCGATAAATTTATTCACAAAGTTCTTAAGCCGTGAGCGATCTCCAGTCATATGCTTTGAACAGCCTGAGTCCAAATACCACAGAACGATTTGTACGACCTGCAGTTGAACACAGACAAGTATGGATGACTGGATAATTTGGATCACCATGAGAGAATGGGTTCCACTTGGTTAGTTAATGAGATTGGAACACCCACATCAGTATAAGAAGCTATGACATCATTAGTGGTGAAAGCAAGACTAGTAGAAGCACTAGGCCTATGTAAAGTATGACTACTTCTTAAGGGGGTGATCCTACCAGTAGGTTACATTCCTTAGTGGGCATAGATCTATACCTTTTAGGACAAAATTCATTAACTTTGAATATGCAACTAGTGGGTTTCCATTGATAACTTCTCCCTATAGGTTTCCAACAATGACTAACCTTTTTCCAAATTGGCTTCCTGACTTTCTTAACCTATTTAGCATTTCTTACAATTTTGACTGAAGATTTAACAATATTTTTCAACTCATTCACAACACATTCATGATAAATACCATAAACCAAACATTCATTACATGTTTTGCAAATAGCAGCAGAATTCAAATTAATTACAGTACGCTTATAGCTAATACTAGAATCAACACGATTCGTTTTATTCAAATCAAACTTATTGTTCCTAGGGTGGTCTTATACTTTCTTCCCTTGATCACTCTTGGCTCGCAAGGTCCTATCTTGCTTTGTATTGCCTGGAGGCTTTGACCCGCTTACCTTAGTGTCACTGATTACTCATGTAGAAGGAACGATGGGAATATTAGTTGGTTTCACTACTTTCTGCATTCCTGGTCTAGAAGTGCTGGGATCGGAGATTCTAGGAGGCACATCAAAGGTCACATGCTTGGCTTTAGGCATAGAACAAGGCATAACTACACTATTTTTCCTAGTACCAGATTTAGAACATATTGCAATTAAACATTCTAAATGTTCCTGAGATCGTTTGGCATATAAGCATGCATGCCCAATCACATTATCAAGTTGTTTTTTTTATCTTATCCTCTTCTACAATCTCACGAAGACATTCTAGACTATCCTTAAGGTAAGAAAAATATGTTTGACATGCAAGTTCATTATTTCTAAGATGAGGGGGAATATACTTCACAGACATAGCATATTTAGTACACGCAGTCACCTTTGGTGCAACATTCTCATTACTGGTGATTGGCATTTTCCCTTTTACCTGACTCTTCAGATTCTTAATTTCTTTTTGCAAAGAAGTTATCTTTTCATTATTCTTGTCATGAGTAATCTTAATTGATTCATATAACTCTTTGAAATGTAGTTTAACCTTTTCATTTTCTGCTAGAAAACACTCATTTTCATGTTGAAATACATTAATGATGTTTTGAAGATGAAAGTTCTGTGAATCTAAAGGAGGAGGCATATGTGAACCAGTCACTTCATTATTTTTACCCTTCAGATGGGAAATTTAGGCTTTCAACCTTTTGATCGTGTTACAATGAGCTCGAATTTGTTCATCACGTTTGTTTATTTCAAAAAACTGCATCAAATTCAGGAGCATCCGAAGATGTCTTGGCATTTGAGGTTTTAACATTTTCTTTAAGATTTTGATATTTTAATTGTAAATCAAGATATTCAACTTCCAATTTAGAGAAATGTCTGACCATGTTATCATGATCATCCCTTTCGATTTTCTCATGCAATTTCAAATTTTTTGTTTCAAGCTCACTGACACGGTCTTGGGAGGCTTTAAAGCTATGGACAATTCATGAATTTGAGAACCAGTAATGGAATAATTCGTAGCAGTATAAAACACATCTTGAGCAATACATCTAGAAATCAAATTATCATTCAGTATATGAATATTCTTCCTCTCAATCTCATTGCTCTTAAGCTCACATTCATTCATTCTAACCTCGTTTTCCATTTCATTGAACATTCTTTTCATTTCTTTAACTTCTGTATCAATGGCCTTTTGAAGACTCTCAAATTATTCTTTAAGTTGTTTAAAGAAAGGCATGACCTCATTTAGATAACATTATTTTGTTTGCTCAAAACCCCTTTCCCCTTCAGTAATTCCTGTTGGAGTGATTCTCTTCTTACATGTTTTCTCAAAGTCAACGAATAGTTGATAAACTACGTATAAGCTGACTAAGGTTTTGCTTTGAGTGGGAAGAGTTCTAGGTACTAAATGCATCGGTGTATTTGGTGGATACACAGTGGCTGGAGGCATTTTTCTAAGGGGAGGATTCTTTTGAACAAGTTCATCAGTTTTTTTCTTATCCATATCTTTCTTCCAAAACACTTGTTCAGGGGTCAATTGAGTTTGAGGTCTAAATTTTTTCAAGGCAATCCAATTTTCCTTAGTGTCTTAAACGTTATATTATGCTCTATACACCAAAGATCTTTTAGTTTCTTTTCCATTTTCTTTCTAGCAGCATCTTCTAACTCTCTATCCTCCTCAGTGTACTCTATACATGATGGCGTTTATCTAAGTTTAAGTATCTCATTACCATCATAAACCACTTTTTGAGCAGCTTTTGCTTTCTTACCATACTCAGGATTGGGTTCCTCTACAAGGCTAGTACTATGTTCATCGCTTAACACTCTATGCTTAGTGATCATGTGAGCAGTCTGAATGGTGTTACCTTGTACGTACAACTTGTTTTCAAGTTTGTTTTTCAAAGTTTTTTGGTTGGAAAAATCATTTAGAAGTTTTGATTCCTTAGCATTGAATTCCTGCTTAAGCACTTTTACATTTTCTTGAAGTTCTTGCTTTTGCTTAACAGTTTTATTAAGTTTTTCTTATAAGGAATTTAACTCTTGTTTTAGTATTTCTTCCCTAAAATTATTTTTTCTGATAAGTGTACGCATTTGGTTATCCATCTCCTGCTCACGGGTTGTCAATTCAAACTTAGCACGCTGTTCATATATAGCAACTTGTTCCTTATAGGCATTTAGTTCAGTGGTCATGGAATCATCAGGTGCATATTCAGTGTATTCATCAAATATACATTCATCATTGATAGCAGAAGATGCATCACTTGGTACAATTATACTTTCATCTTGCTTCACATATTGATCATATGGGACAACATTGCTATTACCCATATTTTCAATATCTGATTCAATGATTTCCGTTAATTGTACGTTGTTGTGAATCTTTTGCACATCAACCACATCGTATAATTTTAATACCTCTATTATTATGGATTCCTTGGAGGGATCGGCTTGTTGAGGTGAATAAACCATTGGAGTGATGTTAGCCATAAAGATGGTCTGTGCCTTTGGATCATCATCAACATCAGAATCAAATTCATCACAATCTGCAACTTGAAAGACATTGGGATTGTTCTGAGCCACACCATGCACTAGTTTTTCATCAACATCTGCATCATACGTTTTGGCATTCCCCTCAGCAAGAAACAGCAACTCTTCCTCATCCAACACAACTCCATTATCTTGAGCTTGTACCAACAACATCTTGTCCCTAAAGTACTCTGCATTATGTGGACGTTTTTCCTGAGTGCAGTTCCTAGCAATGTGTCCTTCTAATCCATAGTTGTAGCATTTGATTGGCTTTCCTTGACCCTGAGCCGTAATCCTTCCTCGATTCTGATTTCCTACATGACCAGCTCCAGCTCCCACATTCCCATAACCTGTTCCAAACCTACATTCCCTTGTTCATTATGTGGTAGATAAGCATTCTGCCTTCCTTACACGTTTTGCACTACAACCCTTCCATCTTTAACAGTAGCATGATTTCATAGATTAGATGCAGTTCTGAGATGATTGTTGGTGTGGAGAGTGAGGTTTAAGTTCTGCTTAACCATTAGAGCTAGTTGATTAGCAAGGTTTTCAAGAAACATTTCAGATGGCTTATATCCTGGATCAGGAATAAGTTTTTGATTGTGATCCTCAGTAGGTATAACTTGTGATGCTTTGGTACTTATCCTTATATTAGAGAGAAATGCAGTTGAATCATTTGAAGAACTTGCAATAGTAGCATTTAGGTTAGACTTGAACTTTTCCATAATCATACGTTCAAATGCAACATGTTTCTCATGTTGGAGTAAGTAAGCATACAGTTGTTCATAGTTGGTGTTCCTCAGTCTTTTGTTCAACTTGACAGCAGTGACAAACTTGTATCATTCAGGATTCATGTTGTTCATGAACTTGGAATTGAGCTGGATATTTGGGATTGTCATCTTGATATTCCTCATATCATTCACAAGTGATAAGGTTTTAAAATATACCTTTTTGAGGGGTCGTTTAAGCCCTTATTTGGTTATTTTTGTATCCGTTATTACTTAATATCATTCCTTTTCACTTTTTAGGTCTCTTGAAGGCAAATAGCTGGAATGACACTTATTCGGACGAAAAGGCGCGAATATACGAAGAAAATGGCCAAAGTCAAGAATCGAGACACTCAGGCGGCTAAAACTGAAGGTGACGGCGTCAGGTGTTACCTGCGACGCCGTCAGACCACTTTTGTGACGGCTTAGTAGCCAAATTGCTTAAATACAAGTGACGGCTTCAAGTTTTAAAAGAGTAGGTTGTCGCAACTCAGACGGCCTAGATTTGATCCAGACGACGTCAGAAACTGAAGGGGACGGCGTCACAAGCATAAGGTGACGCCGTCGCAAGACTAACGTGGCCAAGACGAAACCCTAATGACGGCGACCCGACGGCGTCACAAATCAAAGGGTGACGCCGTCGCATATGTTATCTTATATATAGAATCCGAATTTTTTAGTTTTCAGTGTGTAGTCTTTTGGAGTAAAAACCTAAACCGAACCAAGGTTGTATTGTACAATATTTTAGGGTTCCAAACCCTATCTTACATCAAAATAATTGTTTTACTTCATTAATTCAATTATGTCTTCAATTACTTGTGTGTATGCTTGCATGTTCTCCATGTCCGGCTAATTTACTTGTGTGTTTGCTTAGGGAATATGAAACTTAATTATTGAATATTGATTGGTTGTCTCTTATCTTAATTGTTAATGATCTAGTATTGCGATAGGTCATTCGTTGTGTAGTTAATGCTTGATTAATCTTTGTGAACCTTAGCTTATAATACCTAGAGTCATTGTAGGCTAAACCATCCGAAGAGTACCTTAGAGTTGAGTTTATAAATCGTAGAGATTTTGTAGGCGATAACCTTTGGTAGTTTCAAAGAATTAGGGATAAACGCATACCCTACGACCTTAGACACACAACGCGATTAAGAATAAGGACGTGACAATTCAACCATCAATAGGAGATAATTAAGGAGTAATAAAACCTAAGTAAACACATTTTTAAATCATCATATGAGCACACAATAATTAGACATAGACTACATACACCTTAGTTTAGATAATTAGATAAGTAGAGTAATCGGTAGAAATACCAACCCCCAAATCCAAACCCCGAGATTCGTACCTTTCCATTTCCTAAAAAACATAAAAAGATAAAAAAAAATAATCTTCCTCAACCCCAACCTTAGCGTAGTAACTTCTCACTAGCATTCCTATTCCCATAGAGAATGATATCAATTCCCGTGGCTTACCCTAATACTACACTACAACGATTAGGTTCACTGCCTAGGGTGTTGAAAAACTTGCTCGACGAAAAGGAAGTTCCTTTGACCCCGAACGACGCGTGTAGCGTTATCAACAAGCTTGTGGAATCTCACATGATATTCAGTAACACTTTTCCCTGGGTTCATTTTAAAGTTCTCAAAGTCATCATACAACTGAGACTCTCTATCTTCCTTAGTTAGTTCCGAACCAGAGAGAAGCATCTTGACATTATCCCAGACAGCCTTGGCTTCAGTGTTGTGATTGATCAGCTTGTAAATGTCTTTTGGCAAACCTTGAAGTATGATGTTTGAGGCTCTAATGTCCGCATCATATCTCTTCTTCTCCTTATCATCAAGCTCATCATACATTCTTGGTCTATCCAACCCTAACACAACATTTCCATCAGTTCCAGTTTCGAGAATATCCCTGGTAGTTCTAATTTGAAATGGTCCTTCATCAATTGACTTAAGGATGTTAACCCCATTCTCTTTTCCTAAGAAATACAATCTGATTCTTTGAGCCCAAGAGTCATAATCGGTTCTATCAAGCATGGGAGGACGAGTATCGGATCCTGCAGCTTGAACGTCATCAGCAACGGAAGAAGTGATTGTAGACATGATTCCTAAGTACACGGGATTTTACTACTCTTTGATTAAACCGGGAAATAGATTCTTTCACGGAATTTTACTAAATCAAGAGAAAACCGTAAAACTTATCTCAAGGAAATGAAAAATCTCAAAAGACAAGTCACACAATTGACAAACCGCTTCAGTCAAATCACAGTGTGAACAAACCGCTTCTGTCAAATCGCAAACGGACAAATCGCTTAATATAAACCGCTTCTTATCAAACCGCTTAGATCATGTCGTAGAAGAAAAACCGCTTGAATTAAAACGCTTTGTGACAAGTTGCTTATGACAAATCGCTGAATGACAAATCGCTTAACTTACAAACCGCTTAAAATCAACTCGCTGTATTACAAACCGCTTCGAGACAAGTCGCAGAATCAAACCGCTTAGTGACAAACCTTAAGGGAACACAAGTACTCCCACTACTTGTACTTTTGTCTATTTGTCTCCAAAGATCAAACCGCACAAGGATCAAACCGCATGAAAGTAATGACAAACCGCATACAGGAAACAATCAAATCGCAGTCCGTACACCATCAAACCGCTTCGAACAAGTGATCAAACCGCACAAAAGAACTCAATCTGAGACACAAACCACTTAGATGAATAACTTCAAAAACTAAACTTTTCAATCTAAAACACTACAACCAAGATGATTGAAGCCTTTCAAATCAAAACCTAAACACTTATGATGATTCTAAATACAAAAGTACTATCAAAATTCAAACTTTAACATTCCAATTGATCAAAATGATGAAAACTACTCAAACCTCATTCAAACCCAAAAACCTATGAAAACCACTAAGAATCCAAGAACATGTAAGGTAGATGATCAAACCATGGCTCTTGATACCATTTGTAACATATTGGTTTTCACAAACACACAATCAAACATACATAGGTTGAATGAGACTTGAGTCTAGAGTGAGAAAGTGGAGAGAAATGGGAACTTTAGTGCGATAAAGAAAAATGTATATTGAAAGCTCCAACCCTTTGCCTTGCTAGGCAAAGGGTATTTATAGGTTCTTACATGAAACGCCTCCTATGGGCTGTGGATCAGGCATACAGTGGGTAAAGACCGTCCATCCTCCACTGTGTTACATAACTAACTATTAACTATCACTAAATTACTACGACTACGAGCTTTCTAACGAGTACATATACTTGAGGTGACCGAGTCTTTAACAACTGGATTTTCTAAATCCTAACACCAATGTAGTTTGTTCATGTTCAATGTACACATTGATCAACTTATGACCTAACAGACATATCTAGTAAGATCATGAACATCTTGGTCACTACCTAAAGCTCTAAGCCCATTGTCTAAATCAAGATCAGGTATCACATATTGGTGGTACATTATTTTATCCCATCTATACATTCATGACATTCAACTCAATAAATCGGTGTCTACATTATCAATATAACTTTCTATACCATTTATGTAACTCTTTTTTGGTGGGTTAGTAAACATCCCTCCATGATGAATTTTAATAGAAAACATGTTAGGATCTGAAAAAAAGCCCAAAAAAGCACATTGTTAAGTAGGGTTTGTTTTCACATTTAATTATCACAATAAAATAACATCAAAATTGAGATAAAACACAAATACTTATGTTTAAGACAAAATCGATATCTTACTATAAACATAATTCTAGTCCACCTTTCTTTTATTTTGAACCAAATCACAAAAATTCCAGATTGATAACACCATTGCAATCGGATTATAAATATTGGACTTTGATGATTAAAGATAAAAATGAAAACTTTATTGTGTGTGAGAAGAGAGTGAGAGGGAAAAATTAAAAATGCACCGAGATGATATGTGAAAAAGTAATAGTGAAAAGATGGGATTTTAATGCTATCAATCCAATGGTGAATGAAAAAATTACCCTCATGTGTGAGGCACATGGGGCTTCTTAATAGCCAAACTAACAGGTGTTTAAATATATATATATATATATATATATATATATATATATATATATATATATATATATATATATATATATATATATATACACTAGCTTAAATTCCCCCAGATTCGCGGGGTTTTTAAAAAAATATGAAAATGAGATAATAAAAAAAGAGAGCATAAAAATGTTCCATTAATATACCGAAAAAAAACTAATGATATAATACGTGAATTATTTGATAATCAATTGAGTTTGTAACAATTAAAATAATAAGCGTCCATGTATTGTCGCCTCTAAGTTTGATGGTCTTGAATAGCAAATTGCCAAATTACGGTTGTGAACGCTAATCAGTTTAATAGTCAAATCAAATAATTGAGACTCCGTCCAATAAGAGATGCACAATATATGACTCTTCAATAAGAGTCTCGAATCGAACTTCATGATCCTTCTGACCTTGAAGATGCACCAAATAAGATTAAAAAAGAACTTGATAGCTCAACTGGAAAGTTTCTGACCTTCTTAAAGATATTGAAAGCATTTAGAGTATATATGAAAAAAAAGTATACCTTATTGAACCCTAATTCAGTATTGAACGCTAATTCAATTTGCAAAAAAGTCTATGTTGTTTGGTTTTATAGAAAAACATAATTGAGAGAGAAAACTCAATATTTCATTATTGTGAAATGAAGGATTAAAATGTATTTAAAGATGAGCGCACCTAATAACTGCTACTAATAGAAAATACAAAATGTTACAATTCTAACCCTCTAATATTTACAACTTGTCAAAAGAAGATAAAACTAGTGTATACACTTCTACATCCCCCCCCCCTTCAAGTTGGAGGCTCTGAAAGACCCAACTTGTTGGTAAGGAAAGTGTGTTGAACTCTGTCCAAAGCCTTAGACATAACATCTACTAACTGAGAACAAGTAGGAATGTATGTAGTTTGCAAGAAACCATCTTGAACTTTATTCCTTGTGAAATGGCAGTCAATATCCAAATGTTTGGTCCTGTCATGATAACATGGATTGGCAGCTATTTGTTGGGCTGACTTATTGTCACAAAAGAGAGTAATAGGATAATGAACTGGTATGTGTAGGTATTTCATTAAGTAACTTAGCCACAAAAGTTCACATGTGGTGATAACGCTCAGATTGTACATGTTTTTAGTAGCGTTATGTGTGCTTTTGTATATGTTATTTGGTTATATTTGTACGAATTCAGTGCTTAATTGCATCAAAAGATGTTTGTCTAGTATTTATAACCAAGTGCAGGGAAACGGAAGGAAAAGTGTAACATATTGGATTTCACAAACACACTAAACCATGATCACAAGAGGCGTATACTATAAGGTTTTTAGAGAGAGAAATAGTTAGAGGTTTGGGAACTTAGTAAGAGAAAATGAAAGTATTATTATGAGCTCCAACTCTCTACCTTGGGAGGTAGAGAGTATTTATAGTCTTACACAAATCGCCACCTATGGGCTGTGGATCAGGAATACAGTGGGTAAAGACCTGTCCGTCCTCCACGGTGTTACATAACTAAATACTACTTAACATTAAATAACTACGACTACGAGCTTTCTAACGATTACATATACTTGAGGTGACCGACACTTTAATAACTGGATTTACTAAATCCTAACAATCTCCCCCTAAGGGAGGTCACCTCAAATTACAATGAATACAAACAGATATTACATTAGATTGTTCTTGGATTCTTGATTAAGTTCTTTGCTCAGTAGCTCGTAGTCTTTGATTCTTCATGTTCCGCATGTTTGGATAATTCAAGTGGAGGTCTTTAACTGATCCACGTGATGATGAGTTTTGAGCCAGCTTTGAGATCATCAGCTTGCATAAATCTCTGACTCTTCCATTGTGGTGTTGACATTATGTGATGTTGTGACTTTTTGGACCGACATGCTCACATTCTGGATCATGATTTCTTCTTATCAGAGTAGCGGAAGCTTTGGATGATTCATGATATTTGCGGCAGCGTAGCAGAAGCATGGAGTGAAAAATATCAGAGTCATTGATGCACTAATCATGATTTCTTTAGAAATGAATGTGTTGTGTGAGCATGCGGCTATGGATTGACTTCTCCATTCTGATCAGCTACAAACGTCAGGGTGTACCTGCATAAAACAGTTAGCAATAAAGCGTACAAAAGTGTCTTTGATCACTTTCGTTGAATTGAGGTACCCGGCCCACGGTTCCCCGTTGATCAGTACAAGTACTGCCTGTGATCAGGTATAATTCCGAAGAATCTCCTTGACAGGGTTTCGCAGCTGCACTAGCCGTTCTCAAACCGGAACGTCTCAAAGAAGACAACACGGAGTGAGTGAACCAGCGAATTTTCAGATTCACTGATTGATGAAAAGATATTTGAAAAACAATCATGTACTGCTCAAAATAAAGTGTTTTTGAAATACAACGAATGTTTTATAGAAAATCAATTATCAATCATAAACACCTTTTAATTTTGAAATATTAGTACACAGTCGATGTGCTAAAGAAAAGAATTTTTAAGCACAACGGCCGGTTTTTTCAAAGGTATCCGTCAATCCATAACCTAAACCAGGATTGATTCAAAAGTTTGAATCGCCCCATTGTTTCTGTTCAGTTGTCACATGGTTGATCTATTGGATAGATCTCACATGCCACCTACCAAGAGCTTGTTTGATGTTGGCTCTAGAAGGCTTTCCATCTTCACTGTGAATATGTTTGCATATCACTCAGATGTTCTGGCAATACCACAAGGATAATGCGTAGGACTCTAAAGGTATATTCTCTCTTCCCACAATGTGTGAGACAGAGAGTCTTCATTGAAAGTGTCCTATTGAGATTTATTGATGATCTCGTGGCTCTAGACTCAATTGTGCATATTTGGTTCATGTGCCGGAGACTAGGGAGAGGGTCTCCTTCTTCAATATCAACTATCTCTAAGAGAAAGTTGATAGATTATGTCGGTTCCCCGTGAGAATGAAACAAGCCCTTTTAAGAGGAACTTGAGTAGCTTGGGAAGTTGTAGTGCAGTGCGTCACTGGGTCCATGACGTCTTGTCTTCAATACCAGTGTTACCTTGGTAACAACCAGTAGCATATGTATTGAACCCGGTTTCTGCCCTAAGGTTGAATTATTGGAGGGCTATTTCTTTTCACCCTTTTCTCATTTCATTTCTTTTTCATTCTTCAACCCCTTCAGTGCTTACCGAGACTTCATAACTAGAACCTTGTTGGGTTTATTCCAGTACTAGCTCTGTCTCAGTCCGCACTCTTCCCATATTCTCATTTTTCTCCTTTTGTCAATATACCTAAGGACTTCTACACTATCTAGTGGATTGTCCCTGGGTAGATCCCTCTGGTTCTGGCGGATCATGGGAACTAATACCTAACCTTATCATCCTTATATCACTATACATAAAGTAAAGTTGGTCGGTCTATTTGGTATTGTTCATCTGTCATTGGAACCAATTGAAAACCATTTTGAAAATCAATTCAGATACTTGTGATATATTATCAAAGCATTTTGTACCTGAATTGTTTTTGGTAATTTTAGAAACAGATCCCCCTCAACATGTGCATCATATATTTTGAAATGGTTTTAGCACATGGAGGCAAGAGGACTTGAAAATATCAGATTTAAGAATGAAAGCTTCGATTCTTCGATCAACCATTTCTAAAAATTATCTACATCACTTTCCCGATCAAAATTAGCATTTTTCATACTTTGATAAAGATATTTTTATGGGAAAGGATGTGGTTTTCAAAAGTTTGCTCCCCCTCAATATGTGCCTCGAGGTTTGAAAGAGTTTTGCACATATTAGAAGGAACCTGCACTTAGAGACAAATCAATCACGTTTTAATTTCTTGTGGTTTAAAAAGATGCTCCCCCTCAACATGTGCATGGAAAATTTGAAATTGTTTGGCACATGTGGGGAGGATAGCTTGCTAAACACTTATGAAACCATTTATTGAATTTTCAGTTTAACTCCAATTTAAATCACAAATTCTCCCCCGATCACAATTTTCAAATCATTTGAGTATTGTGATCTCTGTAGATTTAAATTGAATTTGAAAGCTTTTGAAGAAGAATTGTGACTTAATTATGTGAAACATTTAACCGATAAGGATCAAGTTTGAGACTTTAGACTCCAAAGATTAAACATGCTTGAGTATCTTTTGAAAACATGATGATAACAAAGGTCTTGTACCAATCTTATACAATATTGTAAAACATTGTTCTTTTTTACTATTCAAGAGTAGACCTTTTTCGATTAAGTGCTAATTGTTTGAAAAATACTCTTTTTGATTTGAAATCATTCTCCCCCTCAATCAATGACATATGTTGTTGATTGAAGGATAGAGATTTTGACAGATGAGAAGCCCGGATGATTTTCAAAAGTAGAGTCCGAAGTATTTTCAAAGCAATTTTGTTTTCATTAGATGACAAATATTTTTCAGAAGAATCATTTGAAGGAAAAATATTTGAAATGAAACATTTGTATTTTTGACGACAAACATTTGTTTTTAGAATCAGAGCATGAGGTTTGAAGATTTAAGATAAAGCGTGGCTCTGTTCTTTCTTTGAAAAGTGGATTACTGCCTGAAATGACAATAAACCATTGTTTCATTTTCTCTCATTTTTTTTAAACACTCGATCAACATCTAAAGACCCGTGTCATTCTTTGAATGACATAACAAAGACCGTAGATATTATCGAATCGAGAAAAAATATTACAAAAAGACAATATTTATTTATTTTTATTTTTTTTGAAAAATTTTCAGGATTTTCAAATTTTTATGGATTTTTTGAAAATTTTATATTTTTATATTTGCTTTTTGTGGGTTTTGTAATTTTGTATTTTGATTTTCAAATAAATATTTACAAGAGATAGATGAAGAAAGACCTTCACTCCTCGTCTTCCTCTTGAAGACGTTTGAGTGTTTCCGGTTGTAAACTCTTTAGACCAAGTCGTGGAAGGATAAACTCAAAACGTTCTCTAGGAAGAGTTTTGGTGAAGATGTCTGCTAATTGGTATTCAGTCCTCACAAAATAGAGTTCCACTACACCGTTCTCTACTTGCTCCCTGATGAAATGATGTCGAATGTCGATGTGCTTTGCTCTTGAGTGTTAAACGTTGTTGCATGAGAGAGCAATAGCACTTTTATTATCACAGTACAGAGGAATTTTATTGAATTCAAAGCCATAGTCAGATAATTGGGATCTCATCCATAGGATTTGAGCACAACAAGATGACATGGCTATGTATTCAGCCTCAGTAAAGGATATAGAAGTACTCATTTGTTTCTTTGAAGACCAGCTCATAAGCTTATCGCCCAAAAATTGAGCACCTCCATAGGTACTTCGACGTGTATCTTGACATCCTGCATGATCAGCATCTGCATAGGTTGTTAGTGACATACCGGTGTCCTTCGGGTACCAAAGTCCCATATTGATGGTTTCTTGGAGATACCGAAAGACCCGTTTAACCGCTTCAAGGTGCTTTTTGGTAGGCTTAGCCTGATATCTAGCACACATGCAAACAGCGAACAGAATGTCTGGTCTACTGGCTGTGAGGTACATCAGGGATCCAATCATACTACGATATTTCGTTTGGTCTACCATGATCCCTGAGTGGTCCTCATCCAGTTTAGTACGCTCTATCATGGGAGTGTCAACAGGGTCACAAGAATCAAATCCAAATTTCTTTAAAATCTCATTTGCATATTTAGATTGATTTATAAAAATGCCTCCGGGACTTTGTGAAATTTGTAATCCCAAGAAAAATGACATTTGTCCCATTATTGACATTTGAAATTTGGAACTCATTTCATTTGAAAAACGGTCACATTCATTGTGGTCATTCGAGGCAAAAATAATATCATCAACATAGATTTGAACGTGAATTAAGTGTTTGCCTGACTTTCTGGTGAACAATGTTGGATCAACTGCTCCTTTGCTGAATCCTGTAGATAGAAGAAACTTTGATAGCGTATCATACCATGCCCTTGGAGCTTGCTTTAAACTGTAAAGAGCCTTCTTCAAACGATATATGTGAGTAGGATGCTATGGATTCACAAAACCTTCAGGTTGGCTGACGTATACAACTTCTTTAAGGTCATCGTTAAGAAAATCCGTCTTTACATCCATCTGATAAACTACCATGTTCTTACTTGCAGCATTAGCCAAGAAGATTCTGATTGCCTCGATACGAGCAACTGGAGCAAATGATTCCTCAAAGTCAATACCCTCCTCTTGACGGTATCCTTTTGCAACCAATCGAGCCTTATTCTTTAAAACATCACCATGCTCATCAAGTTTTACTTTGAAGATCCACTTTAGAGCAATGATCATAGCACAGTCAGGAGCTGGTACTAATTCCCATACATCTAGCCGATCGAACTCATGAATTTCTTCTTGCAGGCATTGAACCAGCTGTCATCATTCATTGCAGTTTTAACATCTTTTGGTTCGACTTTGGATAGTACGGAATTAAAGAAGCACCATAAGGCATCAGTTGCATGTTGTTTGCGAGTGGATACTGGACGAGAGGGATTTCCAATGATGTTGTCCAATGGGTGATAATGTGTCCATTTTCTAAGGTGTTCGTGTGGTTGTTGTTGAGGAACTGAAGTAGCAGAGTCGATTTCTCCTGATGAAGATGGTTCTGATGATGATTCAGGAGCAAATATGTTTTCAAATGGGGCATCTTCAGGAGTAGCAAAGGGATTTTCTCCATCAAGGGTGCCAGAAACAATTCCATGATGTACACTAGATGATTGATGATTTGTTGATGAGACAGAGTGATCAGCAGCAGGTGCTTCTTGACTTAATGACATGGAAATTAAAGGGTTAACTTCGTTGACAGGGATAGGGTCAGCCTCTGTTGATGGAATTGATACCTCGTTAGTACTTGGCTCATATTGTTCATCAAACATTGGATCAAATAATTTATTCAAATCATCTTCTGAAGGAGGTACATAAGGAGTTGTTGGTGAGGGATTTGGAACAAGAGTAGAACTGATAGGACTACTCGAAGAAGTTTGAGATGCAGGTCCAGAACTGAATTGTCCTTGAGCCATTTATTGTTTCCATGATATTTCGGGTTTTCTTGTTGTAGATTCGGTATCCTTTTCTGTTTGGAGCATATCCTATAAACACTCTAATGTCCGCTTTAGCTTTTAGTTTACCTAGATCTTGACCGTGATTAGTTGGGTAACATAAAGCACCAAACACACGAAGGTATGATAGATCAGGTTTTCGATTGTGGACAAGTTCATACGGAGTCTTTCCATGAGTGGTGTGAATTAGGGATCGATTTTGAGTGTAGCATGCAGTGGCAATAGCTTCAGCCCATAGAAACATTGGAACCTTTGAGTAAATCAGCATTGTTCTTGCGGCTTCCACAAGAGTTCGATTTCGTCTTTCAACTACACCATTCTGTTGAGGAGTTCGTGGAACACTTCTTTGAGGACTGATTCCAATACTTTCATAAAATTCATTGAGTTCTTTATTAACAAACTCAGTTCCATTGTCTGTTCGGACGATTCTAACCGTTTTGTTAAGTCGGACCTGCAGTTGTTTAATAAGTTTAATGATGACATCTGGAGTTTCATCCTTTGTTCTAAAAAACTTAACCCAAGTGAATCGAGAGTAGTCATCAACCACAACTAACACATATCTCTTCCCATTAATAGTTTGCACTCTCATGGGTCCACATAAATCCATGTGAATAGTATGTAGAACTTCCATAACTGAATTTGTAGGTTTGGGTTTATGGGCATACTTCTTGCTTTTTCCCAATTGACATGCTGAACAAAGATGATCCTTTTCATACTTAAGTCTAGGTAGTCCTCTTACTAAGTCCTTTCTGGAAAGATTGTTCATGGTAACAAAGTTCAAGTGATTGAGACGACGGTGCCATAGCCATGACTTAGTTTTAGAAGCCTTTGACAGCAGGCAAATGGGCGAAGATTTCATCATGTCTTCGATAAAGATGGTGTATAGGTTTGAACCACGAGTACCTCAGAGAAGTTCCACACCATCAAGATCTCTAACAAAGCAAGTATGTTTTATGAAGGCCACTTCTAAGTCAGAGTCACAAAATTGTCCAACATAAAATAGATTATGTCCAAGACCTTCAACATAATATACCTTGGAAATCACACTATCTCCAACCACGTAATCTCCATAACCCATAATAGCACCAAAATGATCGTTTCCGAATCTCATAGTTCCGATGAATTTACTCACGAAGTTCATGAGCCGCGACCGGTCTCCAGTCATATGCTTGGAACAGCCTGAGTCCAAGTACCACAGAACGATTTGAACGATCTGCAGTTGAACACAGACAAGAATGGATAACTGGATAATTGGGATCCCCATGCAAGAATGGGTTCCATTTGGTTAGTAGTAATGATTGGAACACCGACATCAGAAGTAGAATCAATGGAATTATTATGGATAGATGCAATACTATTGTGTTCAAGAGACCTATTCAAAGTATGTTCACTTCTTAAAGGAATAGTTCTAGCAGTAGGCATCCATTTCATAATAGGCATTGACCTAGAAAATTTATGATACATCTTATTAAGACTAAATTTGCGACCAGTAGGTATCCACTGATAACCTATATTGCTAAATTTTCTTCCTGTCGGTTTCCAATGTTTCCAAACCTTCTTCCGCCATTGCTTTCTAGCCTTTTTAGCTTGATTATTTGCATTAACAACCTTAACAGGGCATTTAACAGCATTAATCAAATCATTCACGCCACATTCAAGATTAGTAACAGAAACCAAGCAATCATCATTACATGTTTTGCCAAAAGTAGTAGAATTCGCATTAATTACAGTACGCTTAGAGCTAACACTAGAATCAACACGATTCGTTTTATTCAAATTCTCCCTAAGGTGATCTTCTACTCTCTTCCACTGAACATTCCTAGCATGCAAGGTCCTATCATTCTTTGTGTTGCCTTGAGGCTTTGACCCGCTTGCTTTGGTGTCACTTCTTACTCCTGTAGAGGGAATTGGAACATTAGTTGGTTTTGCTACTTTTTGCATTCCTGAACTAGAAGTGCAGGGATCTGAACTACTTGAAGGTACATTGAAATTCACTTTCTTAATGTTGGGCATCGAATGGTTTGTATACTTAGCATTAGGCATGGAACAAGGTATCACAGCTTTATCTTTCGCACTTAAGGATTTAGGACATGTTGCTATTAAACATTCTAACATCTCTTGAGATCGTTTGGCCTGAATGCAAGCAAACCTAATTTCACTATCAAATGGCTTATTTATGAAGTCCTCTTCTACAATCTCACGAAGACATTCAAGACTATCCTTGATACGAGCAAGATAATTATGAAATACAAGTTCGTTATTCCTAAGATGAGGAGGAATATATTTAACAGTCACAGTATATTTGCAGTCTGCAGATGACTTAGATGCAACATTCTCATTAAAGACAATTGCCATTTTCCCTTTTTCCTGTTTCTTCAGATTCTCAATTTCCATGTAAAGCAGTTATTTTTTCGTTGTTTTTGTCACGAGTAACTTTCATTGAATCATATAACTCTTTAAAGTGTTTTTTAACCTTTTCATTTTCTTCTAGAAAACTCTCATTTTCCTTTTGTAAAACATTAGCCAAGGTTTGAAGATGAAAAGTCTGAGAACTCTGAGAATCTAAAGGATGAGGCATTTGGGAGCCTGTCACATTGTTCTTTTCACCCTTTAGTTGTGAGATTTGGGTTCTCAATTTTCTGATCATGTTACAATGAGCTCGAATCTGTTCATCACGTTTGCTAATTTCAAAAACTGCATCAAATTCAGGAGCATCCAAGGATGTCTTGATATTTGAGGTTTTAACATTTTCTTTTAGATGTTGATATTTTAATTGCAGAGCAAGATGCTCAACTTACAATTTAGAAAACTGTTTCACCAGGTTATCATGATCATCCTGTTCAACTCTATCATGTAGTTTAGAGTTAGTTTTTTCAAGCTCAATGACACGATCATAGGAGACTTTCAGAGCAACAGATAATTCATGAAATTGAGAAGCATTAATGGAACAATTCGTAGCAATGTAAAACACATCTTGAGTAATACATTCAGAAATAAGATTCTCATTCAAGGTATGCAAGTTCTTCCTCTCAATCTCATTATATTTTAATTCTCGCTCATAGTCACTAACCTCAACTATCATTGCATCAAATTCCTTTTCCATTTCCTTAATATCTGAATCCATCACCTTTTTAAGACTCTCAAATTGACCTTTTAATTGTTTAAAGAAAGGCATGACTTCAGTTAAATAGCATTCTTTAGTTTGCTCAAAACCCCTTTCCCCTTCAGTTATCCCAGTGGGTGTGATCATTTTCTTACAAGTTTTCTCAAAATCAACAAATAATTGAAAAATTACATATTGACTGATTAAGGTCTTGCTTTTAGTGGGAATAGATCTAGGAACTAAATGCATTGGGGTATTAGGGGGATAAACAGTGGCAGGAAGCATTCTCCTACATGGGGGATTCTTTTCAACAAACTCATCAGCTTTTATCATGTCCATATCCTTTTTCCAAAACACTTGTTCAGGGGTCAGGTGTGTTTGAGGTCTAAACTTTTTAAAGGCAATCCAGTTATCCTTAGCATAGTTGGGTGTTTTATAGCTGATTTTCTTTTCTATGCATGAAGGGCTCTTAAGCTTTTCATCCAATTTCTTTCTAGTTACTTCTTTTAACTGTTTATCTTCCTCAGTATTCTCAGTGCAACTAGGTTTCTGTCTAGGCTTAAGGATTTCATTGCCATCATAGATTACCTTCTGTGCTTTTCTAGCTTTCAGACATGCCTTAGGGTTTGGTTCATCAACTAACGCAACACTATGTTTGTCACTTAGAACTCTATGCTTAGTGATCATGTGAGCAGTCTGAATGGTGTTTCCTTGTACGTACAATTTGTTTTCAAGTTTGTTTTTCAAAGTTTTTAGGTTGGAAAATTCATTTAAGAGTTTTGATTCCTTGGCATTAAATTCATGTTTAAGCACTTTCACATTTTCTTGAAGTTCTTGTTTTTGCTTTGCTGTTTTGTTAAGCTTTCCTTTTAAGGAATCTAACTCTTGTTTAAGTAGTTCTTCCCTAAAATTACTTTTTCTAATAATTGTACGCATTTGGTCATTCATCTCCTGCTCACGGGTAGTTAACTCAAACTTAGCACGTTGTTCATAAATGGCAACTTGTTCCTTATAGGCATTGAGTTCAGAGGTAACAGAATCATCAGGGGCACATGCAGTGTATTCATCAAAATCACAGTCATTATTGACTGCAGAAGATACATCACTTGGTACAATCTCACTTTCACTTTGTGTCACATATTGATCATATGGGACAATATTACTATTGTCTACATTATCAATGTCTGAATCATAAGTTTCAAGAGATTATACTTCATTATGTATCTTTTGCTCATCAACCTCATCGTATAGTTTTAATACCTCTGAGATGATTGATTCTTTAGATGGACCAGCCTGTTGTGGTGAAGGGACCTTTGGAGAGACCATAGGAGAGATGCTAGCCATGAAGATTGATTGGGCAGTTGGTTCATCATCCACATCCGAATCATAAGCATCACAGTCAGCTACTTGAAATGCATTTGGATTGTTCTGACCCATACCCTGCACTGGCTGTTCATCCACATCAGCATCATAAGTTTTGGCATTTCCTTCAACAAGAAACAGCAATTCCTCTTCATCCAAAACAGCTCCATTATCCTGAGCTTGTACCAGCAACATCTTATCCCTAAAGTACTCTGCATTTTGAGGGCGCTTTGGAGATGTGCAGTTCCTTGCAATGTGTCCATCACCACCATAGTTGTAGCACTTAATTGGCTTTACTTGTCCCTGATTGGTATTTCTCCCACGATTCGGATTAGTCACATAACCCCCACCTACTCCAGTATTACCATAAACTGCTCCAACCATCCCTTGTTCATATCGTCTTCCTTGCACTGGTTGCACCATAACTTTTCCATCTCTGACAACAGCATGATTGTGTAGATTGGATGCAGTTCTGATCTCATTGTTAGTGTGAAGACTGTTGGTATGTGGATTGAGGGTCAAGTTTTGTTTAACCATAAGAGCCAGTTGATTGATGAAGTGTCCCACATCTGCATCAGCATCAGCTTGTTTGAACATTGGATCGGGAATGAGTTTGTGATTGCCATTACCCGTGGGTATAACTTGAGAAGCTTTGGTGGTAATTCCAACATTGGTGTAAAAGGCTGTAGAATCATTTGATGAACTTGTTTCTCCCTCATTAGATTTGAACTGCTCAAGAATCCTTTTTTCAAATATAGCATGTCTCTCATTCTTAAGAAGGAAGGCATACAGTTGCTCATAGTTTGTATTCTTCAATCCTTTGGTTAGCTTCACAACGGTGACAAATTTGTGCCATTCGGGATTTATGTTGTTCACAAACTTTGAGTTCAGTTGAATATTTGGCATGGTCATTTTGATATTCCTCATATCATTCACAAGCTTGTGAAATCTCACGTAATATTCATAGATACTTTCTTCTGGTTTCATCTTAAAGTGCTCAAATTCATCATACAATTGTGATTCTCTGTCTTCCTTGGTGAATTCAGAACCTGAGAGAAGCATTTTGACATTATACCAAACCGCCTTGGCTTTTGTGTTGTGATTTATAAGCTTGTAGATATCTTTTGGAAGACCTTGAAGTATAATGTTTGAAGCCCTTATATCAGCATCGAACCTCTTTTTCTCCTTATCACTGAGCTCATCATACGTCTTTGGTCTGTCCAATCCATAGATCATTGTTCCATCTGCTGCAGTATCAATTATGTCTCTTGTAGTCTCAATCTGATAAGGTCCTTCATCAATTGACTTGAGAATGTTGACTCCATTTTCCTTTCCAAGACAGTGCAATCTGATTCGTTGAGCCCAAGAGTCGTAGTCAGTTCTGTCAAGCATGGGTGGATGAGTATCTGAACCAGCTGCTTGAACATCCTCAGCTACAGTAGAGATGATTGTAGGCACGTTGGTAGACATGTTTACAGATTTCACGGGATTTTATAACTCTATGATTAAACATGGAAATAGAACCTTTCACGGGATTTTACTAAATCAAGAGAAAACCGTATTGGAAACAAATATTTAACCAAGTTGCTATAACCTTTGAACCAAGTCGCTAGGAACCAAGTCGCTAAGACCCAAGTCGCTAAAGCACCAAATCGCTAAGTAGACAAGTCGATAAAGAACAACTCGCTAAGTATCCAAGTCGCTAAGGATCGAGTCGCTGAACACAAGTCGCTACTACACCAAATCGCTAAATAGTCAAGTCGCTAAATAGCAACTCGCTAAGTATCCAAGTCGCTAGAAATAATGAAAGCAAGTCGCTAACCCCACCAAGTCGCTAGCCATAGTGGAGAATCCACTAACTTGTACTATTTGTCGGCTTGTCTCAATAGACAAGTCGCTACGATCAAGTCGCTATGACTAACACTACAACTCGCTAGATATTACTGAAGCAAGTCGCTACGAAGAAATTCTCACCGAGACTCAAGTCGCTACCTTGAAAAACTTAAAAAACACACTTTTCAATCCAAAACAAGCCCAACCACAGTTATTCAAGCTTTCCAAATCAAAACCCAAGCACTTACAATGATTCTAAACACAAAAGTACACTCAAAATTCAAACTTTAACACAAGAAATGATCCAAATGATGCAAAAACCACTAAACGTTTTCAAACTCAAAAACCATCTAAAACCACAAGAAATCCAAGGATATGTAAGAGAGATGATCAAACCATGGCTCTTGATACCATTTGTAACATATTGGATTTCACAAACACACTAAACCATGATCACAAGAGGCGTATACTATAAGGTTTTTAGAGAGAGAAATAGTTAGAGGTTTGGGAACTTAGTAAGAGAAAATGAAAGTATTATTATGAGCTCCAACTCTCTACCTTGGGAGGTAGAGAGTATTTATAGTCTTACACAAATCGCCACCTATGGGCTGTGGATCAGGCATACAGTGGGTAAAGACCCGTCCGTCCTCCACGGTGTTACATAACTAAATACTACTTAACATTAAATAACTACGACTACGAGCTTTCTAACAATTACATATACTTGAGGTGACCGACACTTTAATACCTGGATTTACTAAATCCTAACAATCTCCCCCTAAGGGAGGTCACCTCAAATTACAATGAAAACAAACAGATATTACATTAGATTGTTCTTGGATTCTTGATTAAGTTCTTTGCTCAGTAGCTCGTAGTCTTTGATTCTTCATGTTCCGCATGTTTGGATAATTCAAGTGGAGGTCTTTAACTGATCCACGTGATGATGAGTTTTGAGCCAGCTTTGAGATCATCAGCAACAGTAAATCTCTGACTCTTCCATTGTGGTGTTGACATTATGTGATGTTGTGACTTTTGGACCGACATGCTCACATTCTGGATCATGATTTCTTCTTATCAGAGTAGCGGAAGCTTTGGATGATTCATGATATTTGCGGCAGCGTAGCAGAAGCATGGAGTGAAAAATATCAGAGTCATTGATGCACTAATCATGATTTCTTTAGAAATGAATGTGTTGTGTGAGCATGCGGCTATGGATTGACCTCTCCATTCTGATCAGCTGTAAACGTCAGGGTGTACCTGCATAAAACAGTTAGCAATAAAGCGTACAAAAGTGTCTTTGATCACTTTCGTTGAATTGAGGTACCCGGCCCACGGTTCCCCGTTGATCAGTACAAGTACTGCCTGTGATCAGGTATAATTCCGAAGAATCTCCTTGACAGGGTTTCGCAGCTGCACTAGCCGTTCTCAAACCGGAACGTCTCAAAGAAGACAACACGGAGTGAGTGAACCAGCGAATTTTCAGATTCACTGATTGATGAAAAGATATTTGAAAAACAATCATGTACTGCTCAAAATAAAGTGTTTTTGAAATACAACGAATGTTTTATAGAAAATCAATTATCAATCATAAACACCTTTTAATTTTGAAATATTAGTACACAGTCGATGTGCTAAAGAAAAGAATTTTTAAGTACAACGGCCGGTTTTTTCAAAGGTATCCGTCAATCCATAACCTGAACCAGGATTGATTCAAAAGTTTGAATCGCCCCATTGTTTCTGTTCAGTTGTCACATGGTTGATCTATTGGATAGATCTCACATGCCACCTACCAAGAGCTTGTTTGATGTTGGCTCTAGAAGGCTTTCCATCTTCACTGTGAATATGTTTGCATATCACTCAGATGTACTGGCAATACCACAAGGATAATGCGTAGGACTCTAAAAGCATATTCTCTCTTCCCACATTGTGTGAGACAGAGAGTCTTCATTGAAAGTGTCCTATTGAGATTTATTGATGATCTCGTGGCTCTAGACTCAATTGTGCATATTTGGTTCATGTGCCGGAGACTAGGGAGAGGGTCTCCTTCTTCAATATCAACTATCTCTAAGAGAAAGTTGATAGATTATGTCGGTTCCCCGTGAGAATGAAACAAGCCCTTTTAAGAGGAACTTGAGTAGCTTGGGAAGTTGTAGTGCAGTGCATCACTGGGTCCATGACGTCTTGTCTTCAATACCAGTGTTACCTTGGTAACAACCAGTAGCATATGTATTGAACCCGGTTTCTGCCCTAAGGTTGAATTATTGGAGGGCTATTTCTTTTCACCCTTTTCTCATTTCATTTCTTTTTCATTCTTCAACCCCTTCAGTGCTTACCGAGACTTCATAACTAGAACCTTGTTGGGTTTATTCCAGTACTAGCTCTGTCTCAGTCCGCACTCTTCCCATATTCTCATTTTTCTCCTTTTGTCAATATACCTAAGGACTTCTACACTATCTAGTGGATTGTCCCTGGGTAGATCCCTCTGGTTCTGGCGGATCATGGGAACTAATACCTAACCTTATCATCCTTATATCACTATACATAAAGTAAATTTGGTCGGTCTATTTGGTATTGTTCATCTGCCATTGCAACCAATTGAAAACCATTTTGAAAATCAATTCAGATACTTGTGATATATTATCAAAGCATTTTGTACCTGAATTGTTTTTTGGTAATTTTAGAAACAGCTCCCCCTCAACATGTGCATCATATATTTTGAAATGGTTTTAGCACATGGAGGCAATAGGACTTGAAAATATCAGATTTAAGAATGAAAGCTTCGATTCTTCGATCAACCATTTCTAAAAGTTATCTACATCACTTTCCCGATCAAAATTAGCATTTTTCATACTTTGATAAAGATATTTTTATGGGAAAGGATGTGGTTTTCAAAAGTTTGCTCCCCCTCAATATGTGCCTCGAGGTTTGAAAGAGTTTTGCACATATTAGAAGGAACCTGCACTTAGAGACAAATCAATCACGTTTTAAATTTTTATGGTTTAAAAAGATGCTCCCCCTCAACATGTGCATGGAAAATTTGAAATCGTTTGGCACATGTGGGGAGGATAGCTTGCTAAACACTTATGAAACCATTTATTGAATTTTCAGTTTAACTCCAATTTAAATCACAAATTCTCTCCCGATCACAATTTTCAAATCATTTGAGTATTGTGATCTCTGTAGATTTAAATTGAATTTGAAAGCTTTTGAAGAAGAATTGTGACTTAATTATGCCAAACATTTAACCGATAAGGATCAAGTTTGAGACTTTAGACTCCAAAGATTAAACATGCTTGAGTATCTTTTGAAAACATAATGATAACAAAGGTCTTGTACCAATCTTATACAATATTGTAAAACATTGTTCTTTTTTATTATTCAAGAGTAGACCTTTTTCGATTATGTGCTAATTATTTGAAAAATACTCTTTTTGATTTGAAATCATTCTCCCCCTCAATCAATGACATATGTTGTTGATTGAAGGATAGAGATTTTGACAGATGAGAAGCCCGGATGATTTTCAAAAGTAGAGTCCGAAGTATTTTCAAAGCAATTTTGTTTTCATTAGATGACAAATATTTTTCAGAAGAATCATTTGAAGGAAAAATATTTGAAAGGAAACATTTGTCTTTTTGACGACAAACATTTGTTTTTAGAATCAGAGCATGAGGTTTGAAGATTTAAGATAAAGCATGGCTCTGTTCTTTCTTTGAAAAGTGGATTACTGCCTGAAATGACAATAAACCATTGTTTCATTTTCTCTCATTTTTTTTAAACATTCGATCAACATCTAAAGACCCGTGTCATTCTTTGAATGACATCACAAAGACCGTAGATATTATCGAATCGAGAAAAAATATGACAAAAAGACAATATTTATTTATTTATTTGAAAAATTTTCAGGATTTTCAAATTTTTATGGATTTTTTGAAAATTTTATATTTTTATATTTGCTTTTTGTGGGTTTTGTAATTTTGTATTTTGCTTTTCAAATAAATATTTACAAGAGATAGATGAAGAAAGACCTTTACTCCTCGTCTTCCTCTTGAAGACGTTTGAGTGTTTCCGGTTGTAAACTCTTTAGACCAAGTCGTGGAAGGATAAACTCAAAACGTTCTCTAGGAAGAGTTTTGGTGAAGATGTCTGCTAATTGGTATTCAGTCCTCACAAAATAGAGTTCCACCACACCGTTCTCTACTTGCTCCCTGATGAAATGATGTCGAATGTCGATGTGCTTTGCTCTTGAGTGTTAAACGTTGTTGCATGAGAGAGCAATAGCACTTTTATTATCACAGTACAGAGGAATTTTATTGAATTCAAAGCCATAGTTAGATAATTGGGATCTCATCCATAGGATTTGAGCACAACAAGATGACATGGCTATGTATTCAGCCTCTGTAAAGGATATAGAAGTACTCATTTGTTTCTTTGAAGACCAGCTCATAAGCTTATCGCCCAAAAATTGAGCACCTCCAGAGGTACTTCGACGTGTATCTTGACATCCTGCATGATCAGCATCTGCATAGGCTGTTAGTGACATACCGGTGTCCTTCGGGTACCAAAGTCCCATATTGATGGTTCCTTGGAGATACCGAAGACCCGTTTAACCGCTTCAAGGTGCTTTTTGGTAGGCTTAGCCTGATATCTAGCACACATGCACACATGAGCGAAAAGAATGTCTGGTCTACTGGCTGTGAGGTACATCAAGGATCCAATCATACTACGATATTTCGTTTGGTCTACCATGATCCTGAGTGGTCCTCATCCAGTTTAGTACGCTCTATCATGGGAGTGTCAACAGGGTCACAAGAATCAAATCCAAATTTCTTTAAAATCTCAATTGCATATTTAGATTGATTTATAAAAATGCCTCCGGGACTTTGTGAAATTTGTAATCCCAAGAAAAATGACATTTGTCTCATTATTGACATTTGAAATTTGGAACTCATTTCATTTGAAAAACGGTCACATTCATTGTGGTCATTCGAGGCAAAAATAATATCATCAACATAGATTTGAACGTGAATTAAGTGTTTGCCTCACTTTCTTGTATAAATAGAGGCCTTTTGTGAGCATATGAGACACACACTTCAATACAACTCTCTCTACTCATCAACAAAGCTCTTAAGCTCTCAATTTCGTCCTTAGAAGTCCATGAGAGTTTGGAGTTCCAGAAGTTCCACATTTGAAGGCCAAATCATCAAGAAGTCTACTTCAATACTTTGGGAATCATTACCCCATCATTTGTAATCTTATTCCAAGCATTGTAAGACTTTTAATCATGTTTTCTAATGTTCAAAGTTCTGAGTTTATGTTCATGTTTGCTATGAGTAGCTAGTTTCTTTATACACTTGCTTAAATGATGTTGATTATCATATGATTGGTTAGTGATTGTGTTAACATGTTTTAATTCAATTTCAAGTTGATTCTAAGATCCAATTGTGCTAAAGTTTTTTAGTGACATTTTTTAATCAAGTTTGACTAGTTGATGGTAATTGTAGAGGTCGAAAGAACTTATTGTTATTCAACTAGTTATAATCATTTTGTATATGGATGATTGTTTTTACCCATTATTCTTGATTAAACAAAGGAACTAAGGTGTGGTTGTAATAAAAATACTTTTTTGATTATCAAATTGGATTGGTTGGAAACATCTAAAAGGTCGTAAGATTAGTTGTTGAAAATCAATTGTAGCCTTTTGTCTATGATCGGTTACCTTTTGTATTGACCATTTCTTAAGCAATTTGATGAAACAAGTGGATGTTTTTGTGTTTAAGTTTATGAAAGTAAACTTATGAAACTTGAATTGATCTTGAATTGATTGGTTAAACTTAATGCTTGTTTTTATCAACTAAAATCTTGACGAAGGTTTAACTTGTAAGAACAATAGATTAGTACACCAACTAATTATCACAACCAACATGTTAAGAGGTTAACACAATCACACTAATCATGGGTATAAAACTAGTTTAAGCAAGTGTAGTTTTTAATCATCTGAATTTCATTATATCTATTTGCGTTGTTATATGTTTGGGATTGTCTCTGTTGATTCAAAGTTGTTAATTAGATTCACTCAAATCCCTGCGAACGATCTCGACTTACCTCATAATCTTGCTATAACGGACGAGTATACTTGCTCGTATGTGTTATTGGTAATATTGGTAATTCACCTTTTATAAATTTAAAACTTGTACACACGTAGCACATCAAGTTTTTGGCGCCGCTGCCGGGGATTTGATTGTGTTTCAGCAAGTTTTGAATCCCCATCAGTCGATTCACTCAAAAAAAATTTCTCAGAAGCTTCAACCGATCCGGTTGCCTCTCAACCAAACCGGTTGCTCTTTTAACCCATACCAAACTGATCTAACCGATCGGTCGCATCTCGCAACCGATCCGGTTACCCCTTGTATCCCTGAAAGCTGTTTTCATTGTTTGTCCGTGTGTTCAGATATTGCCTGGATTCTCTAGGTCATTGTATGAACACTCGTGCAACAGGAATAGAACCAATTACACCCCTTACCAACCCCGAACGTTTGATTCGAAGAAGAAGAAGAACACCTTTCATACCATTGGAAAATCGTGTACCAAGAATACCAAACCCACCATTTGATAACCTCGTAGAAGCCAAAGTTGTTTACAACCCTTTCACCAATTTACCTTTTCCCATGGCGGACGATCAACCCATGTGGGGAACCAACCGAATCGTAGCACCAACCCCTGGTAGTGCTATTGTCGCTGTCAACCTTGGTGACAACTTCACCGTGAAGGGTCATCATCTTTCCATGATCAAAGACCGTCAATTCGATGGCCGTGCGCGGGCCGATCCGCATAAGCACATTGCCGAATTCATCGAAATTTGTGGCATGTTCCGTTATGGTGACACTGACGTCAATGCCATCAAACTCAAGATTTTTCCATCATCACTCGCCGGAGATGCTAAAGTATGGTACAATGAATTAACCCCAGGAATTATCAACACTTGGGAGGAGATGAGGCAAGCTTTTGTAAGCCGATTCTTTCCACCTGCCATGTTTGATCGATTAATGGGAGAAATTCATGCTTTCACACAAAATCCCAACGAATCACTTGTCGAAGCTTGGCTTCGGATGAAAGATTTGCTTCGTAGTTGTCATGGACATGGATTATCCAAAAGAACCATTATCCAAATCTTTTACCATGGACTAGATGAAATCTCTCAAGGCATCCTTGATGCTGGAGGAATTTTTCTCTATAAGACTCCTAACGATGCACACCAATTACTCGAAGATCGAGTAATTCTCAAACTCGATTGGTCCAAAGATTCCAAAACCAAACCTCTCCAAAAAACTGTTACTTTTGTCGAAAACACCGATACCTCAAAACTCATGGAGAAAATGGAAGCCTTAACCTCAAAAATCGATTCGCAATACAAAGATATCAAAGAAGAAATGAAGGAAATGCGAGACGGATGCAACAATTATAGAGGAAATCATCCATCGTCTGAGTGTGACGATAAGCCTATGGGTGGACCTAACGAAGGAGAAGCGAATTATGTCCAAGGAGGATACCGTGGAGGAGGATATCGTAGTAATTATTATGGTTGAAATTCTAGAAATTAGCAAAACCGCTGATCAAGGGATGACAATCGTAATTCTCAACCACGAACTGACAATCCACCACCACAGAATTCCGACAAAAAGATGGAAGAAACCGAATTCGAGAAAACCATGAGAGAATTCGTGGCTGCTCAAAAATCTGCAAATGATTTTATCAAAAATCAATTTTTGAATCTCAAAGCCAAAGTTGAGCAAGGACATAAAAATCATCAAGCATCTATCCAAGATCTTGAAAACAAGTTTGGCAGACTTTCTGACCAAAATTCCTCTCGACCATCTGGATCGTTACCATGTAACACCCAATCCAACCCAAAACCATTAAATGATAAGACGTACCATCCACCACAAACAAGAAATGAGCATATTAATGCTGTCTTCACAAGAAGTGTTCTCTCGTATGATCCACCACCAAATCCCAACAAAAATACTCCTATCAGCGAAGATAGTAAGGAGGAAGCTGAGGAAACCAACATAACTCAAACCACCAAAAAGTAAACCACACCATCTGTCAAGGCGTACACACCAAAGATTCCATATCCTCAACGCCTTAAGAAAGAAAAGATGGAAGAACGTTATAAGAAGTTCATTGAAATAATCAAAGAAGTTAGACTCAATGTTCCTCTCGTTGATGTCTTAGCCGGAATGCCCAATTACGGGAAATTCTTGAAAGAACTTCTTAATAACAAAAGCAAGCTAGAGCAAATATCAGCTACTTTCCTTAACGAAGAATGCTCAGCCATTGTCCAAAACAAGATCCCACCAAAGCTCGGAGATCATGGGAGCTTTCTTATTCCATGTACTTTTGGGAATGATATTAAATGTGATGCTTTAGCCGATCTTGGCGCAAGTATCAATTTGATGCCTTATTCGCAGTATTCCAAGTTATGCAACAACAGCCTAAAACCAACAAAAATGAGCATTCGATTAGCAAATCATTCTTATCAATATCTTGTGGGTATTGCCGAGAATATGCTTGTTCAAGTCGGTAAATTCAATTTTCCCGTGGACTTTGTAATCTTAGAGATGGAAGAAGATAGTAAAGTCCCACTCATCTTAGGAAGACCTTTCCTAAATACCGCCGATGCAATCATCAAAGTGAAAGGCAAAGAACTCAACCTTGGAGTTGGAGAAGATCGAATCACCTTTCTAATCGATAAAGAAATGCGCTATCCACGTTCCAGTGATGACACTTGTTTCAATATCGATGTTATCGATGAAGTCACTGAGGAAGAATTGGATGCATTACTTAACGAATCTGATCCATTCATGACTACTTCTGAAAAAATCAATGAAACAGACTTTGACAAAGAGTTTGATGATTTCATGAAAGTAGAGTTCGAAGGAGATAACACGTAAGAAGAAGAATTGGAGGAAGAAAAATTTGAAGAAATAACTTTCAATGACGAGATGCGAATTAAATCCTCTATCGAAGAACCGCCCACTGATCTCGTTCTCAAACCTCTTCCTGATCATCTTGAATATGCTTACTTGGAGGAAAACTCACTTCTTCCAGTAGTCATATCTTCATTGCACGAGGACAATGAGAAAGAAAGTTTAGTTTCTGTCCTCAAAAATCACAAACAAGATTTCTCTTGGAAAACATTCGACATCCCAGGAATTAGTCCTAATTTCTGCAAACATAAAATCAATTTCGAAGATGGAATCAAACCTGTGGTAGAACGTCAATGTCGAATCAATCTCACCATGAAAGAAGTTGTTAAAAAGGAAATCATAAAACTTCTCGACGCTGGTATCATTTACCCAATTGAGGATAGTCCTTGGGTAAGTCATGTTCACTGTGTTCCTAAGAAAGGAGGAATGACGGTTGTGACTAATGAACGGGATGAACTCGTTCCAACTAGAACTGTCACTGGCTGGCGCGTTTGTATTGACTATCAGAAATTAAACAAAGCCACCAGAAAAGATCACTTTCCACTCCCGTTCATGGATCAAATGATTGAAAGACTAGCAGGAAATAAATTATTTTGTTTCCTTGATGGATTTTCAGGATATTTCCAAATTCCAATCGATCCTAATGATCAAGAAAAGACCAATTTCACTTGTCCTTTTGGAACCTACGCATATCGGCGTATGCCTTTTGGTCTTTGCAATGCACCTGCGACTTTTCAAAGGTGTATGATAACCATATTCCAAGACATGCTCGAAACCTCCATGGAAGTTTTCATGGATGACTTTTCAGTCTTCGGAGACTCATTTGAAGCTTGTCTTTCCAATCTTGATAAAATGCTCGAAAGATGCGAAGTTGCACATCTTGTCCTTAACTGGGAAAAATGTCACTCCATGGTGACCGAAGGAATTGTGCTTGGCCACAAGATCTCCAGTGCAGGCATGGAGGTAGATAAAGCAAAAGTCGACATCATCACAAAATTACCACCACCAACTAACGTCAAAGCCGTTAGAAGTTTTTTAGGACATTCTGGTTTTTACCGCTGCTTTATCAAAGATTTTTCAAAAATATCTCGTCCGATGACAAAACTTCTTGAGAAAGAATCTATCTTTGACTTCAATGTTGATTTCCTAAAAGCTTTTGAAAAATTGAAATCTCAACTGACCAGTGCTCCGATCATGGTTTCACCTAATTGGTCACTACCTTTTGAACTTATATGCGATGCCAGCGATTTTGCTGTTGGAGCCGTCTTAGGCCAACGAGAAGTAAAACACTTTCGACCCATATATTTTGCCAGCAAGACACTGAATAGTTCTCAGCAAAATTATACCGTCTCCAAAAAGAAATTACTGGCCGTGGTTTTCGCATTCGAAAAATTCCGATCCTACATTGCGCTATCAAAAACAGTTGTTTTCACCGATCATTTAGCACTCAAATATCTGTTCACCAAACAAGATGCTAAGCCGCGTCTTATTCGATGGATTCTGCTACTCCAAGAATTTGACATCGAAATAAAAGATAAGAAAGGAGCAGAGAATCTAGCGGCTGATCATTTATCTCATCTTGAAAATCCAGATCTTGAGGAGTTAAAGGAAGAAGAAATCGATGATTACTTCCCCGATGAAACTCTCATGACAGCAAATGGAACTGACGATCCTTGGTTTGCCGACTTTGCGAACTATCTCGCTGGAGGAATCCTCAGAAAAGGGTTAACGTATGCTCAAAGAAGCAAATTCTTTTCGGAACTTAAATACTACTTTTGGGAAGAGCCATATCTTTTCAAAATGTGTCATGACGGAATGATCCGAAGATGTGTTTCTGGTTCCGAAACCCGAAAGATTCTTGACGAATGTCATCATGGCCCAACTGGGGGACATTATGGTCCTTCCACCACAGCTAAAAAAGTTTTTGATGCTGGATTCTATTGGCCAACAATATTCAAAGAAGCACATACACTTGTTCAGAACTACGATGCTTGCCAAAGAACCACCAACCTTTCACGCAGAGACGAAATGCCATTAACAAGCATCCAAGTGTGTGAAATATTCGATATTTGGGGAATTGATTTCATGGGACCTTTTCCTAAATCCCACAAATACGAATACATTCTCGTTGCTATAGATTATGTGTCCAAATGGGCAGAAGCTAAAGCTTTACCAACGAACGATGCTCGTGTCGTCGTTAATTTTCACAAAAAGCTTTTTGCTCATCATGGAATTCCCAAAGCCTTGATAAGCGATCGAGGAACCCATTTCTGTAACCAACAAATGGAGAAAACCATGAAAAGATATGGAGTCCATCATCGATTCGCGACTGCCTATCATCCACAAACCAGTGGGAAAGTTGAAAACACCAACAGAGCTCTTAAAAGAATACTCGAGAAAACAGTAAAGAACAATCCTTCAGTGTGGTCCAAAAAACTTGACGATGCTCTGTGGGCGTTTTGTACGGCTTATAAAACTCCAATTGGCACAACTCCTTACTGACTCCTGTATGGAAATACTTGTCATTTGTCGTTCGAAGTTGAACATCGTGCTTACTGGGATCTCAGAAACTGTAACACCGATCTCAAAATAGCAGGAGAAAAGAGATTCTTGAAATTTCACGAACTCGATGAATTAAGACTCCGAGCTTATGAAAATTCCAAACTGTATAAAGTAAGAACAAAAGCTTATCACGACAAAAAGCTAAGATTTCGAAAAGAATTCAAAGCTGGAGATAAAGTTCTGCTTTTCAACATGAAGTTCAAATTCAAAGCTCCTAAATTACAACCAAGATGGTTTGGACCATATATCGTTAAACATGGATATCCATCTGGCTATGTCGAACTTTACGACAAATAGGGTGGAAGTTTAATTGTTAATGGACACCGAATCAAGTTATACTATGATAAGGAGCAAATGAATGAAATATCAGTTGAGACAGTTTCCCCTGAAAATGAATTCGAAACAATCACTTTTGTAGCACCTTTTCCAAGAAGAATCCCACAAATTGTTCCTTGGAAACCATCTGCTGAGTTCATCTGGAACGATATCGAAGCTACTGGTGAAGAATTCATGTATATCCCCGAACTGTTCAAAATGTTCAAAGCTGCGTCTGTGGCCAAATGAATTCGGGAAGATTCGAGTCAGGCTGATGACTCAGTAATAAAACAAGCGCTTCTCAGAAGGCAACCCGTGTGTTTTCGATTTGATTATCTGTAGTCACACCCCAAAGTTTAAACCCTTGGTTGAACTTAAGTGTGGGGGGTGCCACCTTCTAATAAAACTCTTTTGTTTGTTTATAAGATTTTGTGCAGGTAATGATTACTCCAGTGGACTCTAGCAATGAAGATAATTAAGCTGACAAACTCATTGGAATATCTGGTTTCATCTCTATTTTCCCTATTTCTTTACTTTGAAGTTCGTTTTTCACATTGGGGACAATGTTCAACTTAAGTGTGGGGGGTGAATAGGAAAAATTAGAGTTTTCATGCTTAAATTTAAATTTTGTTTGCCCTTGTGATCTAGTTATTTTTCACGCTTTTAGGATAATATATTAGAATAACTGGATCAAACCACTGGTAAAACTGGTAATATTTGAAACTTAGAGATGTGTTCCGATTATTATTGCAATCCATTCTGGGATCGATGACATTTTCTAGCACAAATTATAGCCCTTTCCACTAATATGTGAGGAGAAGCCTATTTTATATAAAGCATACATCTTTTATGCTTGGATTTTTTGCTATGAGTGTGCCGGTGATTTTATTTATTCTAGAACTTGTACTTGTAAATCATTACCAGACTGTAGTGAGATGACATTCGTGTGATATTAGTGAATTCGTGTGATAAAGAGGCACCTTAGGATTTAACCCAAATGGCCTTCCGTTTACATCTAATGATATATTAGCTAGCCACATCTGTTAGTTAACCACCTACATGGACCCATTTGTAGTACTCATTTTTAGCACTATATACCCCTAGTTACACCCTTTGAGCCATCCTTTTCAATTTTGCTTCATCCAGAAAAATACAAAAAGATTTTACACTTTAAAACTTAGCCTTCCCTTGTCAATGTCTAAGCGGTTGGTTGCTAGTTACCTGAAAAGTGAAGATTGTTCAAATGATTATGAGTTACCACATCTTGTTAGATTGATTGAACCATTTCATGGAGTGCCAAAGTTCTCAGTAGTTGTTATGTTAAAAAAATGTCGAAAATATGAATGTATTAGCCAATGTGCTATGTTCGAAGAAAAATTGTCATGGCAAAGCAAAGCGAAGAGTTGTGGAAAGCCAAAGAAAAGAAAAATGAATATTTAATCATTTATTGGTTTGCGGATTGTTTGGTAGCTAGCAACACGTGTATTAGACTTGATTTTATTTTTATTTTAACACCAATTTCATTAATATTCCCATGCCTTATCCATGCCCTTAACCCGAAGCCTATCATTATAACCCGAATAAAAGTCCTCTTTAGATGTTTTTGCTTGGTGCTCACGTCACGTCGGTGGAGTTTTGTTTCTTGTACAAGCTTATGGTAATAATCTAATCATGACAGAGCAATGAGTGTGATTTATCTTGTTACTCCACAAAAAAATGAGTGATTGAGTGAATTATATTTTGTTCCTTTTTCGTGAGGTGTTTTGAAATGTTAATCACGCAAGAAAATCATTGGATATCGTCAAACATCTTGGAAGTTTCACCCTAAAAGCATAACTGATGAATCTTCTCCCACACTAGTACTTGGTTGATTTGCATCACATTTTCGTAATCATGATCATGTACCAGTGGATGTTGTTTTTCCTAGATTTGCTTGAGGGCAAGCAAAGTTTAAGTGTGGGGGAATTTGATAATGCTTAGATTGTACATGTTTTTAGTAGCGTTATGTGTGCTTTTGTATATGTTATTTGGTTATATTTTACGATTTCAGTGCTTAATTGCATCAAAAGATGTTTGTCTAGTATTTATAACCAAGTGCAGGGAAACGGAAGGAAAAGTAAAGAATGTTCAACAAATAGAAGATTCCCGTTTCAGTATAGCATGTCAAGCACAAATCAGTATTCATGTACCATTGAAGACCAAAGTGATGGAAGAACCAAGTTCTACAAGTCAAAAAGAAGTTAAAGATCAATTTTCCGTAACTCAGGAAATCCAACGGGGATCGTTTCTATTGCAGAACCGGATCGGTTGGAAAATGACCATAAAGTGCCAGTGACGCCATCCCAACCGTTCGGTCGCCGCCCGCAACCGGAACGGAAGACCTGTATCCAACCGTTCAATCCGGTTGGAAGACCTGTATCTGCTAAATCTTCATCACTAAGCATCCCATTTGTATCCAAATGATTCTAGGTCCTTCCCTTAGTGTATTCTAGTCCCTTCCTAACTCCTTGGAGGCCAAGTTCAGCAATTAATACCCTAGGCCTTGGAGCTAGTATAAATAGAGGCCTTTTGTGAGCATATCAACAAAGATCTTAAGCTCTCAATTTCGTCCTTAGAACTCCAAAAAAGTTTGGAGTTCCCGAAGTTCCACATTTGGAAGCCAAATCACCAAGAAGTCTACCTCAATACTTTAGGAATCATTACCCCATCATTTGTAATCTTATTCCAAGCATTGTAAGACTTTTAATCATGTTTTCTAATGTTCAAAGTTCTAAGTTTATGTTAATGTTTGCTATGAGTAGCTAGTTTCTTTAAACACTTGCTTAAATGATGTTGATTATCATATGATTGGTTAGTGATTGTGTTAACATGATTTAATTCAATTTTAAGTTGATTCTAAGATCCAATTGTGCTAAAGTTTTTTAGTGACATTTGTTAATCAAGTTTGACTAGTTGATGGTAATTGTAGAGGTCGAAAGAACTTATTGTTATTCAACTAGTTATAATCATTTTGTATATGGATGATTGTTTTTACCCATTATTCTTGATTAAACAAAGGAACTAAGGTGTGGTTGTAATAAAAATACTTTTTGGATTATCAAATTGGATTGGTTGGAAACATCTAAAAGGTCGTAAGATTAGTTGTTGAAAATCAATTGTAGCCTTTTGTCTATGATCGGTTACCTTTTGTATTGACCATTTCTTAAGCAATTTGATGAAACAAGTGGATGTTTTTGTGTTTAATTTTATGAAAGTAAACTTATGAAACTTGAATTGATCTTGAATTGATTGGTTAAACTTAATGCTTGTTTTTATCAACTAAAATCTTGACGAAGGTTTAACTTGTAAGAACAATAGATTAGTACACCAACTAATTATCACAACCAACATGTTAAGAGGTTAACACAATCACACTAATCATGGGTATGAAACTAGTTTAAGCAAGTGTAGTTTTTAATCATCTGAATTTCATTATATCTATTTGCGTTGTTATATGTTTTGGATTGTCTTTGTTGATTCAAACTTGTTAATTAGATTCACTCAAATCCCTGCGAACGATCTCGACTTACCTCATAATCTTGCTATAACGGACGAGTATACTTGCTCGTATGTGTTATTGGTAATATTGGTAATTCACCTTTTATAAATTTAAAACTTGTACACACGTAGCACATCATGTGGTTGCAGCCATGCTTCTATACTTAGCTTCTGTGGATGATCTAGAAACAGTAGCTTGCTTCTTTGTTTTCGAAGATACTAAAGAATGTCCCATGAAAATGAAATAGCCAGTAAGTGACCTTCTTGTCATGAGACATTTAGCCCAATCAGAATCTGAAAAACCAGTTAATTTGAGGTGTGGTTGAACAAGATAGAACAACCCTTTAGACACTGTCCCTTTTAAGTATTTTAGGAGATGTAGAGCAGGGCATATGTACATATTTGGGAGTAGAAACAAACTAGCTCAAGTGCTGGACAGCATATAAAATGTCTGGTCTAGTCATGGTTAAGTACAAGAGTCTTCCAACCAACCTTCTGTATCATCTTGGATCCTTTAAAGGTGTACTCTTGTTTAGTAACAATTTGAGTTGAGTGGGAAGAGGAAATTCCTTTGGTTTTATGATAAGGATTTAAAACGTACGCTTTTAAGGGGTCATTTAAGCCCTAAATCGACACATTTTATATATGTTACAGCTTAAAATCGTTCCTTTTCACTTTTTAGATCTTTTGGAAGCAACATGCTGAAATGAAGCATATTTGGACGAAAAGGAGCAAAAACATGAAGAAAATGGCAAAGTCAAGATCGAAGATACTCAAAGGCTATTCATTACACCTGACGGCGTCCCAATCAAAGGGCGACGCCATCCCTCTTAAAGACTTGATCAAAAATTACATGCGACGGCTCAGCGGAAATTCTGGTCCTAAAGCCTGACGGCGTCACGCCTAAAATATGATAGGCGTCACTCACAAGTTTCACTCCATACGCCCCAGATCCAAGATTCAGACGACGTCGCAACTGAAGACTGATGGTGTCACGACTCTCAAGTGACGTCGTCCCATCGATGACTTATCCCAGACGAAACCCTAATAACAGCGACCTGACGGCGTCGCTAGCAAAAGGCGACGTCATCGCTATTGTAAATCTATATATAGAATTCGATATCTCTGTATTTAAGAGGTAGAATTTTGGAGAGCAAACCTTAACTCAGTTGTAGTCCGACTTGGATAGTATTCTAGGGTCCCATACCCTATTTTACACATCAATCCAAGTTTATTTATCCAATTTATCATTATGTCTACCCCATGTTCAAATGATTGTGTGTATGCTTGCTTGTTTAACATGTATAGCTAAATTACTTATGTGGTTTCTTAGATCTATGAAACCTAGTTATTGATTGTTGTTAGGTTGTCTCTTGTCTTAATTGATAGAAGCCATAGGAGTGCACCTATGCTATCGTTGTGTTTATTGCGTGAGTGTGCTTTAGGACGATAGGATATTCGGGGAAGATAGTATTGCACTTGTCGAACCCGTGTATTCTATAGGAGAGATACATTCATAGAACTATGGAATAAGCACCCCCTACGACTAATAGAAATACAATGCGTTAGGATAAAGGAAGTGTCAATTAAACCGAGCAATAAAAGATAACTAGGGAGTAATAGTATTTAAGTGAACACATCTTTAATCATCATACGAGCACACTGATCCGTGCCAAACCGTCAAGTTTTCTCACGCAAGCTAACCACTTGTGAATGGCCAACTGTAAGAAACTTAAAACAGCTTAAGCACAGATGCAATGAAGATCTGGGGAGTATAGGGTTTCCCCGGGTCGTTATGTCCCAGCGAGCTATGCAATGGATCACCAAACGTATAGTGATCGAGGAATTTGAATGGAAAAGAGATTTGAGATTATTATAACTACAGAAATAGCAAACAAATACAGAGGCTTAAATGCAAATTAAAGAAAATTAAAAAGATAAAAAAATATTAAATAAACGTTATCACTATTTGCAAAATGATGTTTTTGTTTTTATGTTTTTATAAAACTGAAATTAAAAACTACGCTGACGCATACAACGAAAATGTGAAACTTACACAATATTGATCCTAAAAATATGAAAATGACATTTTTACAAACCTAATGATAAAAGAAAATTATTAGAAAAAGAAAATTATTTTTATAACTATTTAATTAATTATTATTAATTAAAAACTATTTTTAACTATTAAATAATAACCTAAAATACAAGATAATATGAAATAAAGCTAGAAAAATAAAATTATGACTTGGAAAAACCTAAAATAATAAAAGAGAATTTTCAAAACTATTTTTATATTTTTCTGATTATTTTTGTATTTTCTAGGAATTAAAAACTATTTAAAGCTACTTAAATTACTTAAAAATACAAATTTAACTAAGAAAAATCTAGAAAAATATTTTTTTGTCTTTTTATATTTATCTTAACTTAAGAAAAATGAAAAATTATTTTTTTGAAACTTTTCTTAATTTTTTGTATTAAATGCTAATTAAAAATACTTAAAAACTGAATTAAATCAAGAAAAATACTAAACTGACTTGGAAAAATATGAAAAATTCAAGTTAAGCTTAAAATAATGTACTGAATCAAGGAAAAATATAAAAACAAGTGCTTGTGTGCATGAATTTGAAACTGCTATGCAAGTGCTTATAAATAAGCACTTTGAAATAAGCAAATGAGAACCAATAAGCACCAACTGTTTGCAGAAGCTCTAATATACTATAAGAACCAAAATGCAACTTAAAACAATAAACCTAAACCTCTATTTAGTTGGATACACAGATTTGACTTATTTGAGTGAAATGCTTAAAACAGGTTTAGGGTAACAGGTTTGGACTAGAAAATAAGCACTCAAGATAAGTTGAAACTACAAACCAACTAAAGGAACCTAAAGTAGACCTGGGTGGCTACTTACAAACCAAAGATCAGACTTTAACAAGGTCTTATGAGCTCTGTGCAAGCTTGCACAAAACTGAGAAAAACTCAGTTTAAGCTGAGTTTTGTGACAGGGCAACTAAGGCCTTATTCACAAGCTTTTTTGAAGCTTCTAAAAAAATAACAAAAATCCACAAAAATGCTGATAAGTTAAAAGACCAGTTGAAGTTTTTAAAATGCCAAGTTTCACTTAATATGGCTCAAAAATGAAGCCATGAAAAATCCCTTCAGTTGGACCCAAAACAGGTTTTTCAAGTTTTGACTTTTGAACCAAAAATGAGATGTTGACTTTTTCCAACTTTGAGATCAATGTGTGGACTGAGTGTGATGTTAATGGATGAAATACACCTACTGCAAGCTATGACTAACAATTCTAAACACAAATCAAGAGTTTGCTTTTCCAAAACTCAAACAGTTAAGACAATGAGACAGATTTTGTTTAATTTTGACTATGAGGGCTTGCAGGCACAAAATATAGACTGATATGAGCTCAAATGAGCTTAACAAACATGAACCAACAGATAACTATAACTGAATACACCTTAATAACATTTGGACAAGCAAATCCAAACACCCTTTGAAACACTGATAAGAAATTTTAAATAAGCTAACTACTAATCCAACTTGTTTCAATGATCAAACTATGTTTAGCCAACCTAAATACACCTTAATGGACAGATTTTAACTACTTATGACTACTAAAACAGATTATGCTTATGAAACTTTGAAAGTCACTTACAAGTGTCCTTAGCCACAGTGGCTTGCCACTGCACACAATGAACCACTAGCCTAATCTAAACCAACCAAACTGCTTCTAAATCAACCCAAATCCATGTCTGCATCACCCATTACCATTTCTGCATCAATTTTGCCCCATTTTGACTTTTGTTGACCAGATTCCAAAGATGCTTGAAACTTAAATACAGGCTTACAAAAAGCTATTATAAGCTTATATGAGCTTATAAATAAGCTGCTAGAGATTTGAACATAAGAAATTGAAACTCAACTTTGCAACAGTGGATAAAAAAAATATGAAATGTGACTAAAACTTGAATTGAAACTTGATAAGAGTTTAATACACTGAAACTACTAAGTTTGATACAAAATTAACTTGAAATTACAAAGGAGAAACTATTTAAGACTTGATAAGATTAAAACGACATACATTTTAAAAATTAAACTAACTACTGCCTCTTGTTGCTTCCTCTTCCTTCCTTTTATACACCAGACTCCTTCTCTCACCTCTCTCTTCAAATCCCACTAATAATTTTGACCATTGGATTGGTAAAACAGATTTTGGCCATTGGATGGCTTTTTGGCGCCAAAAGTGTTTTTAACAGCTGGAGAGGGCAGAGTTAGGTTGAAGGTGCATTAAATTCATCCTTGGAGTGGGGTGAGGTGGAGGGTAGGGATGATGATGGAGGTGGGAGGTTGAGTGTGCAGGCTGGTGTTGCAGGCAGTGATGATGGTGGATACCCGTGAGTGGGAGGGAAAAGATAGTCAAAGTGGGTTTGACTGGTAATATTAAAAGGGGGTCCAAATTTTATTTGACAGGGGGTCACTTGGGTGGCAGGGGTCAAATGTAATTGTGACAAGTCCAAAGGGTATAAAGGGTTTTAAATACAAGGACTTCTTTTGTAATTTCTGAAAATGCAAGGACCATTGCTGCCATTTCATCAAAGTTGCTCCAAGGGCTAAAATTGACAAGTTTCAATAATGCAAGGATCAAACTTGACATTTTTCAATTTTCCAAGGACCATTTTTGCCAATTTTTAAACTTGAAGGACCAAACTTGTAATTTCTCAAAACTTTTGATATTTTTCACCAAAGGACTAATTTTGACAACTTATGATTTTGAAAGGACCATTGGTGATTTTTCTTTTGAAATTAAGTGCTCAGGGATTATTTCTGACAACTTTTGAAACTTGGGGGACTGAAACTGCCAATTATGCAAACTTAGCTCATTTTTCATCTGTTTTTGAACATTTTGCATCTGAAACATATAAAATGCAATTTTGGAATATTTTCAGTATTTTGATGCATTTCTGAGCATTTTTAGACGTTTTGCAGTTCAGATTTAACCAAAAATGATGAGTATTTACACACTCATCAATCCCCCACACTAAACTATTGCTAGTCCCTAGCAATCTTTTGAGAAAAACTTAATGGATTTGAATCTCTTTACCAAAAGCCATTACTTCGGGAGTAGCCAAATGTTTCAGTTCAAGTAAGAACCATGGTACACCGATAACCATGTGATTTTGAGCAAACCACCAGCTTCCAACGGATTTGATTTGTCTTTACCGAAGCCGTTTACTTCTGGACTAGCCAACTCTTAGATAAATTATCAACATTATCTTTGGTGAGTCGATTACCAATTATGGTTTTTCCACTGCCTTTACCACAAGCCATAAACTTGCGGGCTAGCCAACTCTTCACTTTTAAGATATGGTGAGCTGAATACCATACAATTTTGGGCAAATTGCAAGCCGTCAACGGATTTGAGATATCTTTACCAAGAGCCGTTTGCTCTTGGATTAGCCAATCCTTTTGTTTATTAGACAAGGCGGACTGATAACCATAAGATGAGTGTTAAAACACTTACTCCCCAAAAAAAAATTTTGGCCAAAAACGGGGGAATTAGGCGGTATAATTACATGATAAAATTCGTGAGAATTCCCCCCCACACTTAGAAATGAATATTGCCCTCAATATTCAAAGTACCGGCGGTTATGCCGAAACAAAGAACGTGAAAGGGAAATACTACGGCCATTATTTAGAAAGGTTTTTTTTTTTTTTTAAACACTTATATACACAACATGTGGGGCAACCCCCCCACACTAGGGTGGTAGAAAGATAGAAAGAAGTCAGAAATATGGGTGAAAACCCATATGGCATGCTACTGTTTTTGATTACCGAGTCGCTAGCTTGACTCGATCCCCGCATTCATTGGTTCTTGGGGAAAGTTTGTAGATCCGGGACAACCACAGGAGGTATGTCCTCTCCAAAATAATGCTTCAACCGATGACCATTCACTTTAAAGTTTGGACCATCGGGTTGAGATAACTCAATGGTTCCATATGGAAAGACTTTAGCAATGGTAAATGGTCCAGACCAGCGGGATTTTAGTTTTCCCGAGAAAATCTTCAATCTTGAATTGAAAAGAAGGACTCGATCACCGACGTTGAAAACGCGGTTTTTGATTTTTGAGTCATGAATCTTCTTTGTCTTTTGTTTGTAGATCAAAGAGTTCTCGTATGCTTGATCACGGAGTTCATTTAATTCATTCATTTGAACTTTCCGGTGATCACCAGCTGTCTGAATATCGAAATTAGCATGCTTCAAGGCCCAGTATGCCTTGTGCTCGAGCTCAACCGGCAGATGACATGCCTTCCCGTATACAAGCTTGTATGGAGTACACCCGATGGGTGTTTTATAAGCTGTACGGAAGGCCCAGAGTGCGTCATCTAACTTATCCGACCAAGAGGCACGGTTTTCACCAACCGTCCTCTCAAGAATTCTTTTTATCCCCCGGTTAGAAACTTCCACTTGCCCACTTGTTTGTGGGTGGTACGCAGTAGATAGACGGTGAGTTACACCATACTTTTGCATGACTCTTTCAAATTGGTCATTGCATAAATGCGTACCACGATCACTGATTATGGCTCGTGGAGTTCCAAACCTAGCAAACAGAGATTTTAAGAATTTCACAACAACTCGGGCATCATTGGTAGGTAAAGCCTTAGCTTCAACCCATTTTGACAAGTAGTCAACGGCCACGAGTATGTATTTGTTACCGCGAGAAGAAGGAAATGGCCCCATAAAGTCAATGCCCCAGATGTCAAAAATCTCACACACTTGAATGGCGTTTTGCGGCATTTCATTTCTTTGTGAGATATTCCCATGACGTTGACAAGCGTCACAGGTTTTGACAAATTCATGGGCATCCTTGTAAATTGTGGGCCAATAGAATCCGGAATCAAACACCTTCTTGGCGGTGTAGTTGGGGCTATGATGTCCCCAGGTAGGTCCGAATGGCAAGCCTTGAGAATGTCAATAGCTTCCGACCATACACACATCGCCTAATGACTTGATCCGCGCAAATTTTGAACAAGTAGGGGTCGTCCCAGAAATAATGTTTAACATCTTTAAAGAATTTATTTTTCTGTTGGGACGACATCCCTTTCACCACAAAGTTACCCGCATGGTAATTTGCAAAATCAGCAAACCATGGGGTAGAAGAGTCTCCACGAAAAGAAACCACATTGAGTGTTTCGAGAGGAAATGTTTCATTAATTTCCTTTTTCTCAAACACATCCTGGTGAGGGTTCTCTAATCAGGACAGATGATCAGCAGCCAGGTTCTCAGCTCCTTTTTAATCACGAATAATGATATCAAATTCTTGTAGGAGGAGAACCCAACGGAGCAATCTCGGCTTTGCATCTTGTTTTGCAAAGAGATATTTGAGAGCCGAGTGATCCGTATACACCACGCATTTGGTCAAGATAAGGTATGACCGAAACTTTTCAAACGCATACACCACAGCCAATAATTCTTTTTATGTAGTGGTGTAATGGGTTTGAGCTTCAGTCATAGTTTTGCTTGCGTAGTGGATAGGCTGAAAATGCTTGGTTTTGCGTTGCCCCAAGACTGAACCGATAGCAAAGTCACTTGCATCGCACATGAGCTCAAAGGGTAAATCCCAGTCGGGGGCAACTAGAATGGGTGCTTCCGTAAGCTTTTTCTTTAATGTTTCAAAAGCTTCGATGCACTCAGGAGAAAAGATAAAAGGAGCATCTTTTTCAAGAAGATGGGTCATAAGTCGAGCGATTTTAGAAAAATCTTGGATGAATCTACGATAAAACCCGGCATGACCTAGAAAACTCCTAATACCTTTGACGGTAGTAGGGTGAGGCAGTTTAGCAATAACATCAACTTTTGCTCTATCTACCTCAATCCCATTCTTGGAAATCTTATGGCCAAGGACTATGCCTTCTTTGACCATAAAGTGGCTCTTCTCCCAATTTAGACATAGATTGGTGTCTTCACACTGTTTTAGCATTTTGTCTAAATGGGAGAGACATGTATGAAACGAGTCCCCAATGACCGAGTAGTCATCCATAAACACCTCCATAGTTTCCCCGATCATGTCATGGAAAATTGCCATCATACATCGTTGGAACGTGCCAGGAGCATTGCATAAGCCAAAAGGCATACGTCTATAGGCAAACGTCCCGTATGGGCAGGTGGATGTGGTCTTTTCTTGATCCAGCGGATCAATGGGGATCTGAAAGTAACCCGAGAAACCATCAAGGAAACAATAGTACTCGTTCCCTGCTAATCTCTCAAGCATCTGGTCCATGAAGGGCAGAGGAAAATGGTCTTTACGGGTGGCTTCGTTTAACTTGCGATAGTCAATGCATACACGCCATCCCGTAACCAATCGAGTCGGAATTAACTCGTTTTCTTCATTCGTGACAACAGTAATGCCACCCTTTTTTGGAACGCAATGAATTGGGCTAACCCAAGGACTATCAGAGATCGGGTAAATTAAACCGGCATCAAGAAGTTTGAGAACCTCTTGTTTGATAACCTCGTGAATCTTAGGATTCACCCTTCTCTGATGTTGGACTGCTGGTTTGAAGACATCCTCCATTAAGATTTTGTGAGTACAAAACTCAGGGTTGATACCCTTAATGTCGGAGAGTTTCCAAGCAATCGCTTGCTTGTGTGACTTCAAGACCTTTATAAGAGCAGTTTTCTCCTCCTCAGTTAAGTCTTTAGCAATTATGACGGGTAATTTATCATCACCCTCCAAAAATGCATACTCGAGATGAGGAGGTAGGTCCTTAAGTTCAACCTCGGGAAATTCATCAGTAGATGTTTGCCGATTTGATTTCCTCAATCGTGATCTCTTTCGGAAGGAGTGAAGGTAATGGATCTTCATTAAGCAATTGCTCAAGATAAAGAATATCTCCTTCCGAATCATAAACACCATCAATTCCAGGCGGAATTGATTCATCAATAGCAAGAAATTCATCGATCTCTTCCAGAAGGAAGTCACCTCCCTCAAACGGAGTGAGAGAGGGGAAGAGTCGGCAATGATAGGTTGAGAAGATGTGGTGGAATCCCCACTCACAGAATTATGAAGATAACCAAGAAACTCTTGAGAGTACTCCTCTGAAGCAATATCAATTAAATCGACTCGATTAATTGATTCAGTGTCATAATTTGAGGAGTACCTCGAAGTTTGATCGAGGTTAAAGGTATGACTTCATTACCCACACGTAACGTGATTTCTTGCTCAAATACATCGATAAGAGCACGGCCCGTTCTTAAGAATCCCCTCCCAACAATGAGAGGAACCCGAGGATCGGCATCGAAATCAACAACCACAAAGTCAGCTGGAAAATGGAACTTTCCTACTTTCACAAATACATCCTCGGCGATGCCAAGAGGACGCGATATAGATCGGTCTGCAAGCTCAAGAGTCATGCAGGTAGGAATAAGTTCCGGAAGAGAGAGTTTCTTCCACACTTAATACGGCATCAGATTGATGCTTGCACCAAGATCGGCAAGAGCAAAGCATTCAATCATCCCAGGAAAAACACAAGGAAGAAGAAATTTTCTGGGATCTCCTAGCTTCTCGGGAAGCTTCTTTAACAGAACAGCTGAGCAGTTCTCGTTCAAAGGAGTTTTGGCCATTTCAAACAGCTTTTCCTTGTTGCTCAACAAGTGTTTCAGAGTCGATGCAAACTTGGGCATCAACATGATAGCATCCGCGAAGCTTATGTCAAAATGAAGCTCTTGGAAAATTTGAAAGAATTTTTCCATTTGATGACTAGCTTTCTCGTAGAGCTTTTGCTCATGTAAACGTGAGGGGTAAGGAATAGAAGTTTTGGATTTGGGGTCACCAATTGGAGGTTCAAAAACAACTCCAGGTTTGGTATTGGGTTTGGGGACAACCTGAGGATGGACATTGCTGGTATCTCCGTTATTATTAGGAAGTTCCTTGTCCTTTGTCGCCTCAGGTTCGCTTTCCACTACCTTCGGAAGAGAAGAAGAAGAGGTAGTAGGAATAGCGGGTCCATCATATGAAGCACCACTTCGGGTTGTGATCGCCTTTGCATCGCCCCTCGGATTAGCGATCGTGTTGCTAGGTAAAGTACCCGAGCCCGAGGGTCGATCATTTAAAGACTTCTTAATGTCAGAAATCTGGCTGACCAACAACCGATTCATTTCCTCTTGGGATTTCATGAATTGTTTCAACAACTCATCAGATGATGGTCCAGTTGGAACAATTGCTTGAGTTTGCACAGGAAAATTATGGCCTCTATTGTTAGGATTAGGGCCTTGATAATTTCCTTGATTATTGGCATGAAAATACCCTGGGTTGAAATTTCCCTGACCTGGGTTTCTATTGAAATTTCCTTGATGTTGGAAATTTTGATTCTGATTTTGAAAACCGTTGTTTGGACTGAAATTACCTTGGTTTTGAAAACCTTGGTTTGGTCTGTTTTGATTTTGATTACGGTTTTGATTGAAACCGGGAGGTCCAGGGTAGTGGTTAGGACGGTGGTTCGGTTCTATAGGAGCACGATATTGGTTGCCTCCCTGATTAGAGATCCCGCCCACAGCATTGGCTTCAAAAGGGTTACCATCGGTGGCCATACAGTTGTAATAAGCATGGGGGCCACCACAAGTAACACAGACTTCCACTTTCTTAACTTCAGCAGGAGGTGAAGTTTGTGGAAAAGAGACTTTCTTTTGGTTGGAGAGAACCAAAGCTTGAATAGCTTCCGTGAGTTTGTCAATCTTAGCATCGGTGCTAGATTGACTCACGGGCGATGAAGAAGAAGAAGGACCAACACTGACTTGGGAAACAACCGGCTTGCTTCGTGCAGTGCGGACTTTAGACTTGTTTTCAATAATCGCTAAAGCTTCTTTGACAGTTTTGCTTAGAAATTTCCTCCAGCGGAGGAATTGAGAGAATCTTGATCAGATTGACTCACTCCATTGTAGAAAGTATCGAGTTGCATCAACTCGAAGAAACCGTGGTGAGGACATTTGCGAAGCAATTCCTTGAAACGATCTCACGATTCACTGAAGGATTCATCAAATTTCTGAGTGAACTTGATGATTTCATTTTTAAGACTCGTGGTTTTGGAAGGTGGATAGAATTCATTCACAAATTTCTTCACCGGATCTTCCCATGTCTCAATAGACTGAGGGGTTGTTTTTCAAGCCAAATCCGGGCTTGCCCCTCAAGAGAAAATGGGAACAGAAGAAGCTTACACATCGGTAGGGACATTTTTGTATTTGATGGTAGATGCAATCTTGTTAAACCATCGAATATGAGCATGAGGATCATCCCGCTCAAAACCATAGAATTGATTTGAGGTTACAAGATTCAGTAACCCGGTCTTGAGTTCAAAATTTTCAGCCACAATGGCTGGTACAACAATAGCATCTCCATACCCGTCGATGGGTGCCTGGAGAAGCTCACACATAGGGCGTTCTTCCGCCATGATAACGGAGTAGTGTGGCAGTCCGATCTCAGATCCGACTGATGGAGCAGAAAGTCTACAGACACGCCTTCTTGGAATCTTGACAAGCTCACGAAATGGGCTTACAGATCTAGAAGAGCGAGTGCGCATACACTAGAGTTAACTCTAAGGAAACTCAGAGTTAAGGAGAGAAATGGGAATTATGAAGGTGAATTATAAAAATTGGGGTGAAAAGAATCTTTATGGGTTTTCCTGGTTCGACAAGTAGATATACCAACAAAATCAATTAAAACAAACTCGAGGCAAAACAACAGTGAACTTAACCAATAATCACAAGATGAATGGCTTCTTTGAAAAAGGTACACCAATCACAAGGACACAAAGGCAAGTTTTAAATCTTTAGTTCGGGAACTTATTATGGTCGTACCCCCAGTTAGGTAGTACACTGCCTTGGTTTGCGTGGTAATATTTTATGTTGTTATTATTAAAGAAAACGACAAATCTTTTTGTATTTTTATTTTTGATACATATATAGAAACAAAAGGAAAATATTTTTGTGTTTTATACGTTTTTGGATGTTTTTGGGTTTTTGGATTTTTTATAAGAGAATATGGATATATATATAGATATAGATGGATGGTATAAACAAAGAGCGAGTATTCAAACTACTAATCTGCTAGACGGAAGATAATCAGCACAGCTCCCCGGCAGCGGCGCCAAAAATTTGATCCGTGCCAAACCGTCAAGTTTTCTCACGCAAGCTGACCACTTGTGAATGGCCAACTGTAAGAAACTTAAAAAAGCTTAAGCACAGATGCAATGAAGATCTGGGGAGTATAGGGTTTCCCCGGGTCGTTATGTCCCAGCGAGCTATGCAATGGATCACCAAACGTATAGTGATCGAGGAATTTGAATGGAAAAGAGATTTGAGATTATTATAACTACATAAATAGCAAACAAATACAGAGGCTTAAATGCAAATTAAAGAAAATTAAAAAGATAAAAAAATATTAAATAAACGCTATCACTATTTGCAAAATGATGTTTTTGTTTTTATGTTTTTATAAAACTGAAATTAAAAACTACGCGACGTACAACAGAAAATGTGAAACTTACACAATATTGATCCTAAAAATATGAAAATGACATTTTTACAAACCTAATGATAAAAGAAAATTATTAGAAAAAGAAAATTATTTTTATAACTATTTAATTAATTATTATTAATTAAAAACTATTTTTAACTATTAAATAATAACCTAAAATACAAGATAATATGAAATAAAGCTAGAAAAATAAAATTATGACTTGGAAAAACCTAAAATAATAAAAGAGAATTTTCAAAACTATTTTTATATTTTTCTGATTATTTTTGTATTTTCTAGGAATTAAAAACTATTTAAAGCTACTTAAATTACTTAAAAATACAAATTTAACTAAGAAAAATCTAGAAAAATATTTTTTTGTCTTTTTATATTTATCTTAACTTAAGAAAAATGAAAAATTATTTTTTTGAAACTTTTCTTAATTTTTTGTATTAAATGCTAATTAAAAATGCTTAAAAACTGAATTAAATCAAGAAAAATACTAAACTGACTTGGAAAAATCTGAAAATTTCAAGATAAGCTTAAAATAATGTACTGAATCAAGGAAAAATATAAAAACAAGTGCTTGTGTGCATGAATTTGAAACTGCTATGCAAGTGCTTATAAATAAGCACTTTGAAATAAGCAAATGAGAACCAATAAGCACCAACTGTTTGCAGAAGCTCTAATATACTATAAGAACCAAAATGCAACTTAAAACAATAAACCTAAACCTCTATTTAGTTGGATACACAGATTTGACTTATTTGAGTGAAATGCTTAAAACAGGTTTAGGGTACTGAGGTTTGGACTAGAAAATAAGCACTCAAGATAAGTTGAAACTACAAACCAACTAAAGGAACCTAAAGTAGACCTGGGTGGCTACTTACAAACCAAAGATCAGACTTTAACAAGGTCTTATGAGCTCTGTGCAAGCTTGCACAAAACTGAGAAAAACTCAGTTTAAGCTGAGTTTTGTGACAGGGCAACTAAGGCCTTATTCACAAGCTTTTTTGAAGCTTCTAAAAAAATAACAAAAATCCACAAAAATGCTGATAAGTTAAGAGACCAGTTGAAGTTTTTAAAATGCCAAGTTTCACTTAATATGGCTCAAAAATGAAGCCATGAAAAATCCCTTCAGTTGGACCCAAAACAGGTTTTTCAAGTTTTGACTTTTGAACCAAAAATGAGATGTTGACTTTTTCCAACTTTGAGATCAATGTGTGGACTGAGTGTGATGTTAATGGATGAAATACACCTACTGCAAGCTATGACTAACAATTCTAAACACAAATCAAGAGTTTGCTTTTCCAAAACTCAAACAGTTAAGACAGTGAGAGCGATTTTGTTTAATTTTGACTATGAGGGCTTGCAGGCACAAAATATAGACTGATATGAGCTCAAATGAGCTTAACAAACATGAACCAACAGATAACTATAACTGAATACACCTTAATAACAGTTTTGACAGCAAATCCAAACACCCTTTGAAACACTGATAAGCAATTTTAAATAAGCTAACTACTAATCCAACTTGTTTCAATGATCAAACTATGTTTAGCCAACCTAAATACACCTTAATGGACAGATTTTAACTACTTATGACTACAAAAACAGATTATGCTTATGAAACTTTGAAAGTCACTTACAAGTGTCCTTAGCCACAGTGGCTTGCCACTGCACACAATGAACCACTAGCCTAATCTAAACCAACCAAACTTCTTCTAAATCAACCCAAATCCATGTCTGCATCACCCATTACCATTTCTGCATCAATTTTTGCCCCATTTTGACTTTTGTTGACCAGATTCCAAAGATGCTTGAAACTTAAATACAGGCTTACAAAAAGCTATTATAAGCTTATATAAGCTTATATGAGCTTATAAATAAGCTGCTAGAGATTTGAACATAAGAAATTGAAACTCAAATTTGCAACAGTGGATAAAAAAAATATGAAATGTGACTAAAACTTGAATTGAAACTTGATAAGAGTTTTAATACACTGAAACTACTAAGTTTGATACAAAATTAACTTGAAATTACAAAGGAGAAACTATTTAAGACTTGATAAGATTAAAACGACATACATTTTAAAAATTAAACTAACTAATGCCTCTTGTTGCTTCCTCTTCCTTTCTTTTATACACCAGACTCCTTCTCTCACCTCTCTCTTCAAATCCCACTAATAATTTTGACCCTTGGATTGGTAAAACAGATTTTGGCCATTGGATGGCTTTTTGGCGGCAAAAGTGTTTCTAACAATTTGGAGAGGGCAGAGTTAGGTTGAAGGTGCATTAAATGCATCCTTGGAGTGGGGTGAGGTAGAGGGTAGGGATGATGATGGAGGTGGGAGGTTGAGTGTCAGGTGGTGTTGCGGTGATGATGGGTGGATACCGTGAGTGGGAGGGAAAAGAGAGTCAAAGTGGTTTGACTGGTAATATTAAAGGGGGTCCAAATTGTATTTGACAGTGGGTCACTTGAGTGCAGGGTCAAATGTAATTGTGACAAGTCCAAAGGGTATAAAGGGTTTTAAATACAAGGACTTCTTTTGTAATTTCTGAAAATGCAAGGACCATTGCTGCCATTTCATCAAAGTTGCTCCAAGGGCTAAAAGTGACAAGTTTCAATAATGCAAGGATCAAACTTGACATTTTCAATTTTCTAGGACCTTTTTGCCAATTTTTGAAACTTGAAGGACCAAACTTGTAATTTCTCAAAACTTTTGATATTTTTCACCAAAGGACTAATTTTGACAACTTATGATTTTAAAAGGACCTTTGGTGATTTTTCTTTTGAAATTAAGTGCTCAGGGACTATTTCTGACAACTTTTGAAACATGGTGGACTAAAACGCCAATTATGCAAACTAAGCTCATTTTTCATCTGATTTTGAACATTTTGCATCTGAAACATATAAAATGCAATTTTGGAATATTTTCAGTATTTTGATGCATTTCTGAGCATTTTTAGACGTTTTGCAGTTCAGATTTAACAAAAAATGATGAGTATTTACACACTCATCACACACCTCAATTAAACATAGCCTATCCAATAGTTAGTAGTTAAATTAGATAATTAGTAGAAGTAGTGGAATCGGTAGAAGTACCACCCCTCCAATCATATACCCCGAGATTTTACCCTTGCTTTCTAAAAAACATAAAAAAGAATAAAAAGAATCATCCTCAACCCCACCTTCTCGTTATATTTTTCTTACGAGCATTCTTATTCTCCTAGAGAATGATATCAATCCCCGAGGTTTACCCTATACTACACTACAACGATTAGTTTCACTGCCTAGAGGGTTGAAAAAATTGCTCGTAGAAAAGGAGGTTTTCCCGACCCCGAACGCTCACGCACATCAAGTTTTTGGTGCCGCTGCCGGAGAATAGAATAGCTAGTAAGATTTCTATCTCGTTTAAGTTCCCTCGCTTGATTCTTATCAAGTGAGATTTTTCTCTTTTTCATTAGCTTCCTTGTAGTCTATCCCCCTTATTCATGTTTTTGTTCGTAACCTTGTCACTTATCACCATGGGTGACAATCCACCACCATATCATCCACTTCCACTCAACCAACCACCAAGAGGCCGTACTCTTGGTGACTACTCTAGACCGAGCCATCAAGGCTATAGGAACACCATTAAGCTCCCAATTCAAGCTCAAACTACGGCCCTACGATCCGACACCATCCGTTTGGTGTAAAATGGATGTGCATTCCTTGGACTTCGTTCCAAAGATCCTAATCAGCATCTCAAGGATTTTCAAAAAATTGTTGACTATCGACCTTGATGTTACCACACGGGATACCACGCGCTTGCATCTCTTCCAATTTTCTCTACGGGACCAAGCTAGTAATTGGATTGAGCGACTTCCCGCCGGATCCATCTCAAGTTGGGATGATCTCACCACTCGTTTCCTCGCCTAATTTTCCCACCGGGGAGAACTGCCAATCTAAGGAATGACATCTTGATGTTTCAACAACGTCAAGGCGAAAATCTCTATGAGGCGTGGACTCGATTCAAGGACTTGCTCCATAAAGTCCCTCATCACAGAATCAATCTTTGGCTTCAAGTCCAAATCTTTTACGATCATGTCAATCTCTCAACTAGGCAAACCATTGACCAAGAGGCCGGTGGCAAACTTAGTGAACTTACAGCGGAAGAGTCGTGGGGTACAATAGAAGACCTTTCCCTCTATGACAACAAATGTTGGAATGACCCCCCCCCCGGTAAGTTGCCCAAAACCGTCAAGGCAATCTCCTTGCCTTCCATTGACTCACAACATTCCAATCATAGGATGCTCGAACTTGAAGATCAAGTCAAATTCCTAATGAGCTCCTACGAAACTCCTAAGCCTTCACGCCAAGTGAACAAGGTCTCTTCCTTGTGTGAGTTATGTAGTGGTCCCCATGACACTCGTAATTGCATGAGACTCCCCGAACAAGCTTCCGTGGACTACGCATCCTCACGTACCAATGAAATGGGAGGAAGATTCCCCACAACACCCAGACCTAAGACTTATAATGAAGCCCGAGAAGCATGGAGGGGCAAACCCGACTATAATTGGGGTCAAACCAAAGAATTCACCTCTAACAACTCCCCATGGCCCCAACAACACAATCAAAGCTCTCATGCCCCTAGTAAACACAACTTAGAAGAGATGATGCGAAACCTAGTTACAATCCAAGAAGCCCAAATAGCCAAGCTTTCGGACCTATTTAACAAAAAACAAATCGAGATGGATAGGAAGATAGATAACCTCTTGAAAGCCATAACCAATAATGACAGGACGACCACCGAAAAGGTTAATGCCATCTCGACTCATTCTCCCGAAAAAGCTTCCGTTGTTAAGATTAAGGACCTGAGCAAGTACTTTGCTCATTCACAATTTGGCAATGAAACTAGGGAACCGTCTTCATCAAAAGACGTTCATTTCGTCAATGCCATCACCCTAATGAAACCAAATAGGAATAGTGATGAAGCAAACCATGAGACGGTACTTAAGGATAGTGAGACTCCTAAGGATGAGTCAACCAAAGAAGTAAACGAAGTAAGTGATGAACACTTCAATAAGTTTCCTATGGATGAGGAACTTTTATACCACCGACACCTAGTGCGCTACCTTCGTCCCTTTTATACTAGGAGATGCCCACGAATCACCTTTGTAAATCCTATAAATCTCAACATACCATGTTGCATAGGACATCTTTTTGTGGCAAAGGCCTACGTTGATCGCAAGTCCCCAATAAACATCATGACTAGCACGTACTATAATTGGGTGATGAAGAAACCTATCCCAAATAGGCAAGACCCCAATGATCCTAGAGTTAGATGTAATTTTCTTGGTAGAATTAAGGATTGCCGTCTATGTAGGTAGCTTCACGTACCTTACGGATTTTGTGGTTGTGGAGGATATTAGTACGGCTATAGATCCTAGCTTGTCCCATGTAGTTATAGGAAAGCCATTCATAGATAGCACTGGGATGACTTATGATCTGTCGTTAGGGATGGTTAGATTCAAGGATGAGACCGATGACGTTGCCTACCAAATGCCATTTAAGATTGAGAAATTCTCATCACTATCCAATGATGAGAAGGAACTTAAGCTATCGGTCTACTATAGGAATGAGAAAGATAAGAAGAGAGGAGTAGACTATGTGATGAGTAAGATATTTGGGTTCTATAAAGAATGTGTGAAACTAAGACCGGAATATAGAACCAATTGGGGGCAAGATGACTTCTTAGAAAGATGCACAATAGGGCATAACTATGCCATGGAAAACCCCAATAGAAACCGTCATGAGGAAGAAGATGACGGTAAGGAAGTCACGTAGGAGCACGACTTCGAGTCTAGCTACAAGACTCATAAATAAAGAAAAGAGCTTCGTGAGAGGCAACCCATGCTTAATTGTTTGCTTGTTTTGTTTTTCAATTTGTGTGTTAATATATCTTTTTTATTGTTATTTATTCTCATGTTAGACTTTGTGAAAATGCTTTATTTTGTCTTCAACCTCGTCTTAATTACATATAAAAGTATTTTATAAAATGATAAATGTAGGGAAGATCACATAAGTTTTTAAGAACATGAACATGATAATTACAATCATTGAAATTGATATATTTGTGTGCTTGTTAGAGTCAAATGCTTGTATCGAGTCATAATGAATGTTTTGCAGGAATTTTTCCAGGTTTTAATGATGTAATTTTTCCAGAATTTTTCTAGAAAAACGCAGCAGACCACTTTTTGTCAGGACAACCTGATGGCGTCAGGATTAAAGTCTGACGACGTCATGCTATGTAGAAAAAGAATGATCAGTTTTCATTTTTTGTGCAATTTATTATTTTTTGGAAATTCTCATGTCTTAATTTTCCAGAAAAACTGCAAACATCCATTCCACAAGCATTATATCTTACTTGCTTTCTAGTGTAGTTGTGTGTCATATATAGTTTTACCGCCGATTTTACGCGAAGGTTTCGTTTGTTTTCTTATGAGTATGCAGGTTATATTGGACAAGAAGAAGAAACACATATTGGATGAAGCTTATTACTTATGCATTCTTCTTGGAAGAAGATTTAACCGCAACTTCATACATATCCTACTGAGCTAATCATGGGAGTACTAGTTTCTTTTCCGTACTTACCTTCCTTTATCATAACTTTGATACTTTCGGTGAACATTGGGGACAATGTTCGGTTTAAGTGTAGGGGGAGAATAAAACGGGAACTTAGAAACTATTCACTCACTTGATTGTTTTTCTTGTCCTTGGTAATTTGTATAATAAACTATGAGAAATATTTGTTAGGGCAATTTTAGCACCAAATTTAAAATTTTTTATGACATTTACGAGCTAAACTTTAGTCTTAATAAAGCGTCTCATGGATAGGAATTATATGACTAGCACAAAAACCGTTTACCACTCAAATTCCACCCAAAAAATGAGAGGTTCGCCCCTAGATCTTTAGGAATAAAAGTATTCATCTTTAATGTTTAGTGAGTGTACCGGTAGTATAATAGATTCTAGAACTTGTTTTGTGATGCATTCCGAGATCGCTAGTGAGTCTACACTTGTGTAGTTATGAGTAACTAAATGATAAGAGGCATTAGGATAACCCTTGTTTAAAACATGTATTACAATTATATCTTCCACATCGGTTGAGTAATTACCCCACATCCTTGCGATGTAATGGCAAAAGTATGTACAGTATTACATTAAAGTGTCATGTATAGTATAAGTTACCACCACTTCATGATCAGTTTCAATTGGAACCATATTATAAGGATCACCTAAAATATAAATCAAGACCACTACTCTTGAAGACCTGTACAACATTTATGATTTTTCAAAGATATTTTATATTGTATTAATATTCATAGTAGGGTGCATGCATATGATGTTTGTTGTTTTGTTATATATCATTTTCAAACGTTGAATAATTCAATAAAAGGGACGGTTCCTATACGCTATAGACAATTTGTGTGAACTTAATAGTACGTCAAAAAGTCAATAGTCTACAAAGATTAATAATGCAACTACCACACTTGACAATTAGTAGTTTATAAGTTTTCTTTTAAAAAGATATGTATATTTGGTGGATCTTAAAAGGTAATACTAACAAGTCAGATATAGAGTTGATCTTATTGCTAAGATCAAACAGATTAAGTACCAACACATTAGAGTAATAAGACATAAAACTACCTGAGGCTGCAGACCATAAACTTTGGGTTAATGACCCTCACGCCTAACACGATTATATAAGTCACAAAGATTCACAAAACGCCACACAAAAGAAATACTAACAATCACTTGATGCCACAAAATGAAACATACTACTATGACTAGTTTATCGCACCGACTGGCTCCATTTGTGCCATACGAACTTTTCCATCCTCATCCAACTGATCAAACATCAGAATAAGTAGCTCACTCCTACCAATCACGGACATCGCCACAAGACGCTCATCCAGTGTAAGACCACGTAAATCTTTCACCTGAGTCGCTACTTTGCCCATAATGCCAATCATTGTATTGCTTACTTGATAAGCCAGCCTTGATTTCACACAGTTATCATTTCTTTTGCCACTCAGCACTAGCAGCAGCCCTTAACAACGTGTTTAACATCTACCATTTTTCAAAGCCATGTTTTATATCGTAGTATTGTTCATAATAGTTGCTGAGAAAAAATAAAAAAATAAAATAAATAGTAGTTTCTGAGAAGGATGATGTTTGTTGTTTTGTTATTTAATTATTATATTGAAACTTTGAACAATTCAATATAAGCAACGGTTCCTATACGCTATAGACATTTTGTGTGAACGGTAAAAAAGTCAATAGTCTACTACAATAATAATGCACATCTTCTGTATAAACCCTCTTTCCCTTCTTTTTGTAACAACCCACACACCCTTTTTTGTTCAGATTAACAAACAGATACATACATACATACATGATGTCTTCAGTCAATCATGACGACTTTGCTCACTTAAAAATCCCCCTTGAAGATGTAATATCCGCTACCAACAACTTTGCTAAAGAAAATATCACTTGCAGAAGTGCATTTGCAAACGAATACAAGGGGCAGCTCTTGTGGTCGAGTGAGTTGATTAAAATCAATGCTCGAAGGTTAAATAAAGAACGGGATGAAAAGAAAAAACGGTTTTGGACAGAGATTTCCATGCTTTCTAGTCTCAAGCATAAAAATCTGGTTTCTCTTGTTGGGTTCTGTTATGAAAATGATGAGAAGATCATCATTACCAGGCGTGAGAAGAGGGGAAGTCTCAGCAACTATCTAAGTCACTCGATGTTGTTGACATGGGTGCGAAGACTGGAGATATCTGTCGGTGTTGCGCATGCATTGAGCTACATTCATTATGACGAGCTACGCGATTTCAGCGTAATACACCGGCAAATCAACAGTGGCACAGTTTCATTAAATGATGAGTGGGAACCCAGGTTATCTGGTTTTGAACGTTCCAAGAAGATCAAAGCATCTCAAAGGCACAATTCTTTCAATAATGGTGCATGTCCGTATACATCTGGGTATGTAGACTCAACATTTTTAAAGGCTTACAGTGTGAACCACAAGTCAGATATGTACTCGTTTGGTATAGTATTGTTTGAACTACTGTGTGGTAGGACATCAATAATCGACAACGACAATAATAAGTATTTGGCTCCGCTGGCCGTTGCCCAATATAGAGAGAAAAGACTCGATGAAATAATGGATTGGGATCTACGGACACAAATGGACTCACAATCATTTGACATTTTCGCGGAAACAGCGTATGACTGCTTGAACGAAGAACGATTGCAGCGCCCAAATATTGGTGAGATTGTCACGAGACTTGAGAGAGCGTTGGAACTTCAACTTGAACATCAAAAAGCGGTAAGAAAGTTTTTCCTCTTCCATCTTTCTAAAATAATAAGTACTAATATCTGTTTGTTTGAGTGTATATACACCTTCATGTAATATCAGTTTACAGTTTAGCTAGACCTCATAAAACTGATTATACATAATTAGCCAGCCGCACTAAACCTTAACACTCTTAACTCGTCACCCACTCTCCTAAGTCGTCGACTCTACCAAGCCTAGCTAGTTAATTAGCTTAGCATATATACATCAAATGATTAAATCTGTCGCTATATTTAGCTGACTATTTTTTTTTATTTTTTTTTTTTTTGAAAATACTACCTGTAAATTGGCTAAATTTATTTTATGAATTTATTTTATTCACCACTTTGTAAGACTTTTTGTAAATTTATTTTTCTTGTAATTAAATATATATCCATAACAGTTATATTATGTAACTTAATAGTGACAAGTTTTCACATGAATTTAAAATAATAATAATTAGTCGTACTCTATTACCCAATTACTATTCAAATTTTCGTGTAATTATCATTTTATATTGTGTCAATAAAAATAGTTATCGATGAAGATGACCATTATCATTTTACAGATAATGTCTTCGTCCACAAAAGAATTTGCTCACCTCAGAGTCCCCCTTGAAAATATCCTAACTGCCACCAACAACTTCGCTCAACAAAATGTCCTCGTAGAAGAAAATGGGTTTGACCAGAGATACAAGGGACAACTCTTGTGGTCCGGTGAGTTGATTGATATCCATGCTAAGAGGTGGATTAAAAAAGGGTTTGCAAGAGAACAGATGTTTTGGACGGAGATTTCCATGCTCTCTAGTCTCAAGCATAAAAATCTGGTTTCTCTTGTTGGGTTTTGTGATGATGATGACGAGAAGATCATCATTTACCAGCTTGAGACCAGATTCAGTCTCGGCCTATATCTAAGTGACCCAATGTTGTTGACATGGGTGCGAAGATTGGAGATTTCTGTCGGTGTTGCGCATGCATTGAGCTACATTCATTATGACGAGCCACGCGATTTCAGCATAATACACCGGAATATTTATAGTGGCACAATTCATTTAAATGATGACTGGGAACCTAAGTTATTTGACTTTGAATGTTCCATGAAAATTAAAGCTTCTCAAAGGCACAATTCTTTCCATATTAATACACTTCTGTATCCCGATGGGTACGAAGACCCAACATATATGGAAACTAAAAGTGTGAACCACAAGTCGGATATCTACTCCTTTGGGATAGTATTGTTTGAATTACTGTGTGGTAGAAAGTCAATAATCGCCAACGACCAAGATAATAAGTATTTGGTTCCAGTTGCCCTTTTCCATTATAGAGAGAAAACACTGGATGATATAATTGATTGGGGTCTACGGAATCAAATGGACTCTCAGTCATTCGACATTTTCGCGGAAATTGCGTATGACTGCTTGAACGAAGAACGATCGCAGCGCCCAAATATTGATGAGATTTTCACAAGACTTGAGAAAGCGTTGGAACTTCAACTCAATCATCAAAATGAGGTAAGACGGTTTTTCCTCTTCCATCTTTCTATAATAATAAGTACTACTATCTATTTGTTTACAGTACGCTAGACTCTATAAAACTGATTATACATAATCACCGACTCTCCTAAGTCGTCGACTCTACCAATCCTAGCTAGTTAATTAGCTTAGCATATATCAAATGATTAAATCTGACGCTATATTAGTTGACTATTTATTTTGTTTGAAATTAAGTGCCACCTTTAAACTTTTTTTGTCGAAGACGATGAGCATAGGTGAAAAAGTCTTACAAAAAGTCTTACAAAGTGGTAAACTAACAACTTATTATAGTAATAAACCCTAACAACTAAGAAAAACAATTACCAAACCTAAATTACTACTCCCTCCGTCCTAAAATTATTGTCCACTATTAACTTTTTTAGTCTTTCTTCTTCAACTTTGACCATAATTATTTCCGTTTGTGTTATATAATACTTGATGAAAAATATATGAATGTATTGAGTTTTAAATGTATTTTTCATTCGTATAATTTTCATCAAGTATTATATAACACAAATAAATATATTAATGGTCAAAGTTGAACAAGAAAGACTGGTCAAAGTCAAAGTGGACAATAAAAATGGGACGGAGGGAGTACAAGAAAAAAGGCTTTAGTGACAGCTGCAAAATCGTCACTAATAGTGAAAAATTCGTCACCAAACTGATTTAGTCACGAAAATCAAAGTCGTCACTTGTCATCACTATAGCTCCGTCACAAAGTTAAAAAGTGATGCGGATTGTGTCGTGACATTTGTGACGAGTTTTTCCGTCACTGAAATTTGTCACTAATAATGGAAATCATCAGTAAGAAATTCTACTAACGGCATAATTAACTGCCTTTAGTTAACTGCCTCTAGTGAGTTTAGTGACGAAATATCTTGTCACTAGGTATCAATTTTAGGGAGAAAAAAAGCTGGTGACTATCAAATGATATTACAAAAACAAATGCTCAATTTCTGCTATAACCACGTTTAAATAGCTTGTAAAACTAATAATGTACATTGAAAATTCAATTTACTAATTCCATTAATGTAATGTAATACTATTTGATCCGAACTTACAACACGTTTAATGTCCACAATCTACCTACAATAACGTTCTTTACAAAAAGGAGCAAAACCAAACTCATCTAGCTATAACCTACTAAATGGAGAAATGACAAAGCTGCACCCATGACGAGCAAGTTCCAAGAAGAGATGTCTTCTAGATTACTGAAGCATGTTTCATGTTATCGTTGTTTCATCCAAGTAAGTACTTGAGGAGCTGCATCATATCATCTCTGACTTTGAGACCTATTTGTCAACATTTTCCTGAAACTAATTGCATGATCGAAATTAGCAAATAGTATTTCCTCCAATAGAATTGCAAAGATGCATGGGATCGGGGTGTTCCCACCGATTTACACCTTTTTTGGAGAATTGCAAAAAAGAGGGAATTGTTCAATACTAGAATTGCAACACATGTCACTAAACTAACTTAGGTACCATTAAAACTTGATGAACCTAAGATAGTGTTTCCAATGCAACACCACGTTGTTGAGAATCAGTCCCTTCCCCACCCCGAACACACACCCGCAAACACCAATCAAAACGGAAAGATTGGCTTTCAATGCTTTGTATATTAATAAGGAAGGAAACTGAATACATACAATATGAAAGCTACTACCTATTTATAGACTAAGCTAAGGTACATAACAGATAACATGGGTACTAAACTACTAACCCACTAAGCTAGAAAGCAGAAACAATAACTCCACTTGCGGAAACTTCGTTCAACCACAAGACACGGTAAACCCTTCCTTTTCACGAATACTTAGTCAGTGGTGAATAAACGACCCATGAATACTTATTCGTGACCCACATACTGATTCGTGACCCACAACCTGATTTAACCCATCAAGATTATCCAACATTCACCCCCGTAATCTTGATGCCTATCACTGCCTCTGCCGATCTCGGCTTCGTCGATACTTAGGAACACGGTCCGGCATCTTTGCTTGCTAGGTCTCCTCGGCTTCTCTTCCACGATGCGTTCTTTGGTCCATCGTTGTGATCATAACTTTTGCTTGCTTTGTCTTTCGATCTCTTACTGCTCGTCCGCCCCTTAAATGGATCAACCACGAGATCCATACCCTTTGAACCAAGACCCATGGCAATGGATACAACCTTATACGTGATCCACTTGCTTAAAGTTCTTGCTAAAATTTCTTCCTAAACTTTTGAGTTCCAAAACGGTATTAATTCCTTGCTAAAATACGGTCTTGATCTCGTTCTTGCTTCTTGCTTATCGATTCTTGCTTATCGATTCTTGCTTGCTTACGATTGTTTCTTGGTTGCTACTTGCTACAAACCCGAAACTTTCTACTTGCTACGGTTGTCTTGTCGCAAGCACAAACTATCGACAACTTTCTTTCTTTCTTGCTTTCTTTCTTTTGATCACCCGCGTGATCAACCTTCTTGCTTTGTTTCTTGCTTGCGACCATTCGACAAGCTGCTCCTTCTCTTTTTGATCATCATGTGATCAACCTTGGCTTGCTTTCTTTTCTTGTCTGCTTTCGTGCTACAGACTACTTTGCTTTCTCTCTCTTCTCGTTCGTGAAAATGAAGCAGTCCTTGCTATCTTCTGCGTTCTTCTCGTTTACCGCCCTTTAATCAACTCACTCGATACCATGTTGAGAATCAGTCCTTCCCACCCCCAGAACACACACCCGCAAACACCAATCAAAACGGCGGGATTGGCTTTCAATGCTTTGTATATTAATAAGGAAGGAAACTGAATACATACAATATGAAAGCTACTACCTATTTATAGACTAAGCTAAGGTACATAAATGTATAACATGGGTACTAAACTACTAACCCACTAAGCTAGAAAAGCAGGAAACAATAACTCCACTAAACTCGTTCAACCACAAGACACGTAAACCCACTTCCTTTTCTGAATACTTAGTCCAAAGTGAATAAACCCGACCCATGAATACTTATCCGTGACCCACATATTGATTCGTGACCCACAACCTGATTTAACCCATCAAGATTATCCAACACACGTGTCCTAAATATGTGAATACCTGAGGAAATGAGCCTAAGATAGTGGTAGAACCAAATTTTACGACAAGACAATGATGGAGTTACTGAACTTGAGTATCATTTGAAAACGGCCCGCTGTTTTTGGAAAATGCTTTATAATTCTAGTCCTCATCAACTTGAACCCTGCAAAGTGACTAAAAAAAAAAGTCCAACTTTGTATATTGACATGAGGACAAAAAAACTCCTAGTACCTTATTAGCCTATGATGAGTTTCACAATTAGACCATTCGACTTGCAGAGAATATCCTGAATCAAAGAGTATAATATCATGCTCATTCTCTGTTTAACACACTTATAGTCTCATTTAGAGTTTTAACTCTTAGGAACTATTCTAAGATTAAAGCATATATACCTGTCCAAACATCCTACTTTCTGATGTCCAAACAGCATGTAATTGCTCTGAAAAACAGCATAAAAACCTTTAAAAGTATCTAATTGTAAAAAAAACGCATACAAACATGTAATTGCTGCAAAAAAAACATGGCTGCTGTAAAAAACTTTGTCGAAACAGCATATAAAAGCTGTAATTGCTGCTATAAAACAACATACAGATATGTAATTTCTTTTAAAAAAGAGAGCATGTAATTGCTGCAAAAACATGTTTCCAAACAGCCATGTAAAGGCTATGTCCAAACAACATATAAAAGCTGCTAAAACAGCATATAAGACTGTCCAAACAGCCCATCTTTCTGCTGTCCAAACAGCATATAGAAAGATTTTAAAACACCATAAAAACTTGTAAAAAGCAATGTGGAACACATAATAAAAGATTTAATGACAAACCCAGCCGGAATTATAGAAATGGGTAAAACCTGGCGGGTCACACTAGGTTTTGTATTCTTAAAAAAACGGTTCTTTTGACCCGTTATCTAAGCCGGAATCAGTTCGACCGGTCGAACCGGGTTTTAAAACATTGAAAAAAAGAAAAGTGGTATGGTAAAAGTATTTATTGATGTCTGCAAACCTTTATGTAAACCTGGGGGAGTGTCCCTGGCAGACTATTAAAATTAGAAACCAGGGGATTGCTGAGTTACAAAGTGAAATCAATACTAAAAAAGTAGTATAGTTATAAAATATACTTGTAGTTTAGCAAGTTCATTACGATATACACAAGGTAGCATATATGGCCTTGCACTGTAGCTTGTCCAAGCTGTAGATCAAACCTAATTTTCTTCAAAATTACGTGTAAGCTGCGTCTGAGTTGTCCATCCCCTTTTTGTTTGTCTTTAACCTCAAAACTAGTTCTCTTCAAAGTTACATGTAAGCTACATATGAATTGTGTCTTTAACCTCAAAACTTAAACTTTTAGGGACTCTAACCTCCAAGGATTTTTCCATTTCAAAATTATCTACTAAAGAAAACCACAAATATTAACAGACTTATGATGCATTGACTGGAAGAGAAGCAACTTCCCTTATACGGGTTCGACTCATTTACTTGTAAATTTGTCTGTCCAGGTTATGGTTTGTCTCTACGTGGCGATAAAAAAACGAATTACTGATAAGAAAAAAGGTCAATTAATATCCCATAAGCACCATGAAACACCAAAAACTAAATGATGGCCAATAAACAAAACATCAAGAAATCCTTTTGACCTTGGTTGTCTTAGCCTTCAGTTTTGACAGTTTATTTAATTTGATCCCTTGGCCTCTTTATTCCACCTAACAGAGGCATAAACGGAAATATAAGACACGTATTAGTTTCAGAAAAGAATACTCAATGAAATAACGTATAACATCTACACTCAACACGCACCTGAACTGCAAGCAATGGGTAACAACCTTTTGGGATTGCTGATCTGCTTTGAAAGTTGAAACAATGCTACGGGTCAAATGGGTAACAACCTTCTAATTTCAGCATTTATTCTTTTACTGTATTATATAAGCAGTTATCAGTTGATTTTTTGGGATTATTGATCTGCTTTGAAACATTACCTTGCCACTTTTCAAGGCTTTCCATATATAGTCCTTCAATTGGTCATTGTATTATGGGTCCCCTTCTCATACGCTTTGGAAAAATCATTTTGTGCCTGAAACAAGAATGAGTAGTATATAAGAACTGGAATGAATGCAACCAAAACCTAATCATTTGATTTCAAAAAGTATAGAAAGATTACTCTAACACAACAGATTTCGATATTTGGCTACAAGATAAGATGGTAAAAGAGAAATCATTCATAAATGAGTTCCATAGAGATAGAACTTACACAAGCTCTTGATAAGACAATATGGCCTATGTATAACTTATGTATATACAATTAAATGGGATGAACATCTCAAAGGATGTTATTTTAATTACTGTCCGCAAGACATATGCAGAATTAAACCTACAATGTCTTAGACATGGTTTACGAATTTTATCAAACACTTTTGTAGGCATTATTCACTTGATTATACTCCCTTTTTCTCACTCACATTTTTACTTGATTAAGGAATTTGCTCACCTCAGAGTCCCCCTTGAAAATATCCTATCTGCCACCAACAACTTCGCTCAACAAAATGTCATATGCACAACTAAATTTTTTAAGGAATACAAGGGACAGCTTTTGTGGTCTGGTGAGTTGATTGAAATCAATGCTCGGAGGTTAGAACAGATGTTTTGGATGGAGATTTCCATGCTTTCTAGTCTCAAGCATAAAAATGTGGTTTCTCTTGTTGGGTTTTGTGACGAAAATGGTGAGAAAATCATCATTTACAGGTATGAAACCAGATTAAGTCTCAGCAACTATCTAAGTTACCCGATGATGTTGTCATGGGTGCGAAGATTGGAGATATCTGTCGGTATTGCACAAGCATTGAGTTATATTCATTATGATGAGCCTCGTGACTTCAGCGTAATACACCGGAAAATCAACAGTGGCACAGTTTTAATAAATGATGACTGGGAACCCAGGTTATCTGGTTTTGACCATTCCATCAGGATCAAAGCATCTCAGAGGCACCGTTCTTTCCAAAATTACAATCTTAAGTATGTGAAAGGGTATGGAGACCCAACATCTATTGAGACTAGAAGTGTGAACCACAAGTCGGATATGTATTCATTTGGGATAGTATTGTTTGAAATACTGTGTGGTAGGAGTTCAATAATTCACGATCAAGATAATAAGTATTTGGTTCCAGTTGTCCTTTTCCATCATAGAGAGAAAATACTAAATGATATAATTGATCCAAATCTGTGGAAGCAAATGGATCCGCAATCACTCAAACTTTTCGTGGAAACAGCGCACGATTGCTTGAACAAAGAACGATCGCAACGTCCAAGTATTGATGAGATTTTCCCGAGACTTGAGAAAGCCTTGGAGCTTCAATTGGAACGTGAAAATGCAGTAAGATCTTGTTTTACTTTCATCATCCTGTCAACATAATTACTGTATAAAGTATTGATTTATTTACTTTTCACTCATTATTGCAGTTAAATGAACACTCAATAGTTGCAGCCGATACAGCATCTACTCATCAGAAGGTAATTACTTGTCAAGTAAATTACATACATTAATACTCCAGGTTTTTATCTAAATTTCATAACTCTTGCTTTAAAGTTACAAATTTTGTTTATCTTACAGAATTTGTGTTGCATAAATAATCCTTTCCTATTCTCATTTTTGAAAATGATAACAATCCACTTTCGAAACTTATGCTTTTGGTTCGTCAATTTTGATTTATAGATAAAAGTTTACTATATGTAATTTTTTCCTGAGTTTATCAACTTAATAATAGCCTTAAATAAGAAATATAAACTCAACTACATAGGCTTATTATACATAGAAGTCACTAAAGTTTGCGTGAAAGTTGTTCTAAGTCACTAAAGTTTCAAAATTTTCATCCGGGTTACTCAACTTATGAAAAGCATACAATTCTATAATTTCAGTGTTAAACGGGTAACTTGAACGCACTTTTTTTATATGTTAAGTAACATAAATTTTGGTTTTTTACAAGTTCAATGATGTTTATGTATATTCTAATATAGGTTCAATAACTTCAAAATGAGTGTTTCATTAGTTTAGTAACTTGGATGACCTTTGAAACTTTAGTTACTTAGGACAACTTTCATGCAAACTTTAGTGACTTCTTTGTATCTTAACCCTAGGCTATAAGTCTTAAAGAGATGGGTTTTATGAGTTTTTCAAAATATAGAATAGTTAAATAAGTAAACACAAACACCACCTTATTAAATAGTAGCTAAAAGACCCGTGAAATTCACGGGAATTTTATAGAAACGTTAAAAAAATTATTGAACGACATTGCATATTATGAACTTAGAGGTTAAAAAAACCACATTTGGATAAGCAAACTCAAAATATAAAGTACGTAGTAATGAAACACAACAGTCAATTAACCAAAAAAAACATAACCATCTTCGATCCTAATTCGTGGCATACAGATACATGTAGTTGTGATCCCTTGTGTAACACTTCTTTGTAGACCACGTTGGTTGAGTTATTCATGACGTTTCACAAATAACCATCTTCAACATTCAATCTCCCACCAAAAGAAATCATTTTTGCTTTCCAATGGCAATATGCCAACTTACTTTTGAATTAATCTACCATATGTTCCAGTTTTCAATTCTTCCCATATTGTTTCCGGAATCCCTAAATAAAATAAAGGAAGCTTCCCAACACAACGTTCCAGACTTCTGGCACAATCTTTTATTTCCTTTATCTCAATGGCAATACCTTTCAGCTTACTTTTGTTCAAGTTAACTTTCAATCTCGAAACCATTTGAGAAGTTTCATCAAATTGACAATGTTATTTCTATTACATTTCCAATAAATATTGTGTCGTCCGCGTATTGAAGATGTGTTGAACATACCTCATCGCTTCCTACTTTATTACCTTCAAACAGACCATTATTCAATACTTATTGCATCATGATGTTCAAACCTTCATCTACTAACAAAAATAGAAATGGGGATAAGGGATCCCCTTGTCTGATTCATCGTTGTAACAGAAACTCCTTACCAGGAGCACCATTAACAAGGATAGAAGAAGTAGCCGTCTCAAGACATGCATGAATCCAACTGCTCCACTTCCTCCCAAAACCCATTAGATACATCACTTCATATAAGAATTTTCAGTTGACGCAATCATATGCCTTTTCAAAATCTTCCTTGAAACTGAGATAGATATTCTTCGATATTTTTTATAAAATCTACCACCTCGTTAACAAGCAGGACTCCGTTAAGAATGAACCTATCTTTAATAAAAGCACTTTGAACTTCTCCAATCAGTTTGTTTATCACTTTCTTTAGTCTTTCCGCCAAAATCTTAGCTACATTTTTTTAATAGCACCTAATAAGACTTATCGGCCAAAAATCACCAAGACTAATTGGATCTACAATTTTCGGAATTAGAGCTAGAAAGTACGGGTTACATCCTCTGCTAATCCTTCATTCTCCCAAAACCACCTCACCGCCTTCAAAATATCAAACTTTAAGATTTAATTTTCCAACACTTCTTCAAAAACTTAAAGTTAAACCCGTCATGCCCGATGCCTTTGAGCTTCTGCACGACTTCACTGCCTCCCACACCTCCTTTTCCTCGATTTATGTCTCTGGAAGATTAGCTTCAATTTCAGACAAGCACTTGAATCTATTGCTAACAAGCTGAGATTAGTATATAACGTCTGTGTTTTTTATCTAATTTTCGGTGTTTAAATGTGGAAGATAGAATAAAAAGGGGTTGTTTGGATAAAATGGGATAAAATAAGAAGTCAAAAAATCAAAGGCTTTTGGTTCAGCCGTATGTAAATGGCCTATTAACTTTGTGATTTGCTACTTGGTGGTTTAAGCGTGAGAATAATTTTCGTTAAAGAAATAAAAATAAAGATAGAATTTTTTTTTTAATTATTAGAGAAACACCAGATCCACTATCATTTGGTTGTTATTCAACTCATTTGATATACAATTTAAGCAAGAAAGAAATTTTTTGGGTAAAGGGCATTTCACTCAGTAAAATATATTACTCTAAAAAATGTTTAAGACAATGGAATGTGGTTGAAGTACCACATTAACCGCAAGCAAACGCTTGACATAACCACTAATCATTTATGACATGCCATAAACGACAACTAGCTACAACCCACTAGACCTCCAAACCAAAAACCATCAAAAAAGATACAATTTACGCAAACTATAAAGCAACCTAGTTAAGACAAAAATTCTTGAATTCCAGCAGTCTTTAACTGAGCAGGAGAGAGGCCAAAATTATCATCATAATTGTTGCCATCACCGGTATCCGCTTTTCATTGCTTATAGAGACTATGCTCCTTACCTCTACTTCCAGAATACAACGTCTCAGTGTGATCATCAAAAACTTCATCATCATCGCTGTCAGAAACTATCACATTGCCCACCTTAGAGAATGGGTTGCTACCTACTTTAGTTGAAGAAATAGCCTTTTTAAGAGGTGTACCATCATTATCCACAAAGGTAACTTTCTCATCAATAATAAGCTTTTCAAGCTTCTCAATTTTGCCAGCAACAGGAGTGTTCTTCATAGGCGATGGATACGTAGTTTTGGAAGAACTAGAAATAGCATCAGGAGTAAACGTATTGCCAATCACAGGTTCCAAAACCGCATCTTGTTCCGTAAGCACATCAAAATTGTTTTTCAAATCAACAAGATTGATATAATCCATCCAATTATTATTCATACCTAGGTCATCCCGGGATTGAGTCATACTACTAGTAGGATCACTAGTAGGTTCTTTACAAGAAGTAGATCCTACATTAACCGTTGGAGAACCTGTATTCGACGCCGATGCTCCTCCATTCTATGGCTTAGTAATCGGCCTTCATTAATACGAAACTTTAGGCTTTTGAAAACGAATCCCATCAACCTGACGATTAGTACCCTGAAGCTTACCTTTTTCTTTCATCTTATAAGCTTCAACGAAACCCTATTCATCAACCAACGATTTATCTTTCACAACTGGTTTCACTCTTTTAGGACATCCATCATCATTGTGATCAAATACTTTACAAGTCTCACATCTTGGCGGCTTCCACTCATATTCAATATCAGTTTTTTCAAATGAATGACCGAACCCATTATGGTAGGGAATAGCAACCACAAGAGAGTCAAGTAAGGCTTCTTTTGATGACACTTCCGCAAGTGACCTAGCATGAGAATTACGACCCCACGACTTAAAGCACATCGTACTCGTGTAGGAATCAAGCATGATCAGTTTTGTAAAAATCGGTCCAGGCGGCTGATTAATCGGCGCATAATCGCTGATCGGCCATTAACCGCCCCAATTTTCCATAATCGGCCTATTTAATCGTTTTGGTCAAAAATCGGTCAATAATCGGTCAACGGACCTATTAATCGGTCAAAATCGGATCAATAATCGGTCAACGGACCGATTAATCGGTCAATAATCGGTCAACGGACCGATTAATCGGTCAATAATCGGTCAACAGACCGATTAATCGGTCAATAATCCGATGTTTGTAACTTTATGTTAGAAACTTAGAACTATGTTTATATTTGAAAATTTTTCACTATAAAAATTGCAATCCGATTAATCCTCGATTAATCCCCGCCTAACTGATTAATCGCCAGGCCCTACCCAACCGCCTCACGAGCGCCTAGCGATTTTTACAACCTTGAGCATGATAGAACGACCAATTTGCGTTGTTATCAAACTAAGACCAACCTCAGAATACGCAACAACCGGAATATTATGGAGTTTAACCCAAACTGGAGCTAAAGTTATAACATCTTTAGTAAGTTTAATGTTCGAAGTCCAAATATTCAAAAAGATAGGCACCAATCGTATCAGCCATGGACCTTCTTCCAACACCCTTTTCATACCATCTTTTGTTTCAAATTGGAACATAAAAAAACCATTATTGAGCATAACCCTTTGTAAACAAAACTTTGCCCATGTATTTCTCACATAATTTTCAATAATCGGGAAAGCGAGTCTCTTACCAATGAAATAAACATAGAAAGTATTAGCGAATCTAGACCTTACCTCATCGACTACTTCCAAAGGAATAGCAACATTAGCACCTGCCACACATTGCTCATTCCTCATCTCTGAAATCTTTACAATCTTCTTAGGCATATCCGCAAATGAGGTAGTAGCCGAACCTGGTTGATTAGTTGGTTGATTCTTAACATCAGACTTCGAACCCTTATCCTTATCCATCCCTCAATACCCACAACAAAATGAAACCCAATAGCAAATAATACGAAAAGAAACCCAGCATGCAGCACAAACAATTAGCGAAAGAAAACCCTAATCGCACGATTAGGGTTTATACACATTAGGATCCAATTACTAACCGTATATCATAATGATCGTTATGTAATATATGTTATAGCAATTGATATATAGATAAACGATCTATCAGTAGATGTGTAGTTGATGCGCACAAAGTAATTAAACGTCCTATACACAAGAAAGAAGTTTGGAAGGTCGTGTATGTTTTTTGGAAAATGTTGAACGTCAATAAACTTTGACATGTATAAATTATTTGTAGCTTCACAATAAACGTCCACTCATGATTTTAACTTCTCTCAACCAAGTAAATGTACCACCCATCATTTCATGTTTTTAAGTATTGCACTTAAAGCTACAAATAACATAATCCATGATTTTTTATGAAAAAAAATGGGTGCATGACACGGTAAAAAGAGATATATATTCAATCAAATATTGTTGATGTACATGAAAATTCGTGGAATAATACTGTCTTTGTTTGATCTAGAATTTTGGAAATACGAGTAAAATCTATCCAATATTGATATAATTCTTAATTTTTGAAGAAAAAAATGGCATGATTTACAATACTTGCAGTTTTTATGATTAGATTCATAATTTTTTATTATTTATTATATATCTTGGTATTAAATTGTGCTTTGGTTAATTTTTGTGATTTTTACGAAATATTTAATATGCGAGACTATTATTATCCCTATTGCTAGGATGAGTATCGTGATTACTTGCTAATAAATTAAATGCTTTAGTATTATCTTATGTTAGAATTATAGCGATGATCATATTAAATTAAGATTCTTAATTACAAGTTTATAAACCTTGTAGGGGAATAGCTTGGAACACTTGAAGATTGAGCTTACAGATATAGAGTTGGCCACTGAGAATTTTGACGAAAAATATTGCATTGGGTCAGGCGGATATGGTAAGGTATACAAGGCACAACTCGAACATTTTGATAGCAGCAATTGGTCTTCGATAGAAGGGGTGAATAAGTGTGATCTTCCCAAGAGACGAAGCATGGTAGCCATAAAACACATATTCAATCCAGAAGGAAAGCAAGGGTTCATTACAGAGATCGAAACTTTGAGTAGCTGTAAACATGACAATATAGTCTCCCTTCTTGGCTTTTGTGACGAAGGTCCTAATCACATGATCCTTATATATGAGCTTGCTTCTAGAGGAAGTCTGGAAAATTATATGGAAAGCGATGATAAAATGACTAATCTTACGTGGGTGCAACGTATAAAAATATGTCTTAATATAGCACACGGCTTGAAATACATTCACACCAACACGGATCAGGACAAACAAAAGATAATACACCGTGACATCAAGAGCGCGAATATTCTACTGGGTGATAATTGGGAGGCAAAGATTGCGGATTTTGGGCTCTCCAAAATCCACCCAGCAGATCAAGAGGCCAGCACTCTCAATACTGACACGATTGCAGGTACAAATGTGTATTTGGATCCAGAATATAAGAAGTATGGTAGATTAAATAAGAAATCAGACATTTACTCTTTTGGAGTAGTGTTATTCGAGATCTTAACCGGGAGGTTGGCCTACGATCGTATTTACACCAAGGTCAATAAGAAGGGGATTGCACCCATTGCACGACATCATTTTGAAAACAGAACACTAGTCAAAATTATTGATCACAAGATAAAAGAAGAAGCTGATGGACATGTCTTTGCTCTAAGCAAAGGACCCAACAAAGATTCTTTGGACATATTTTCAGAAATTGCATATCGATGTCTGGTAGAAACTCAAGCCCAACGTCCAACAATAGACGACGTCATCCATAAACTAAAAAAATCGTTACAAGCACAGGTAAGTCATATTCTTATCCCATGGTAATATGTGACACTTCATGCATTCACTTTCTCGTATTTAGCCTTTTTGTCTATGCGAAACTGGGTAAACAGAATATAAACGCTTATTGATTGCTGAATAATTTTCACTCAGAAAAAAATCAAAGTTATAAAAAAGTTAAAATGATCAACACATAAAACATCGATTTAAAACTGATGGATCCTCACTCAAAAACAATCACATAAAATCATCTATCACAAGCCCTCATTTATTCACTTTAGTTATATGAATCCGAAGTCTTTCATCTTAGCGGAAGAATTAGTCTTCGAGCTTTTGATCCTTACAACTGGAACACCGATCTATAGTCTGCTACAACATTAACCCATAGACAATTCCAATGCAGTAAATCAGACAATTCTTTGAAACATTTTCAACATGAAAATTGTATTGCAGGCTAATTATCACATTATAAAGAAGCATGTACTAACTTATCTTCTCATTTGATAAAAATAAGACATTTTGCCCTATCAACTTCAACAAAACATAACAAGCTAAATATTTGTTTTAAGGATATATATATATATATGTATGTATGTATATATATATATATATATATATATATATATATATATATATATATATATATATATTTATATATATATATATATATATATATATATATATATATATATATATATATATATACCTAACCCAGAAGAACCTTCTAAATTCCTTAGAACGTACACATAATTCTGCTATCAATTGATATTGCAGAGGAGAATGCGTATGTTGACTCGGAAAGTGTAAGGTTTAGTTAAAGTCAGATAGATTATTTTACCCACTAATTTATTGATATTCTGTTATATAACCTGACCTGTTTGCCTTTGTCACTTATTCGTACTTAAGCAGTATTTACTTCTATAGGAGTTGTAGCAAGTTTAAAACCTGAGAGACACTAAACTAGAAAATCAAAATAACAATTTAAAAGAATTTTAGATAGCAATCCATTTCTATTTTCTTTTTTACTTATCAAATTGATCGACAGTCCAATAATTCACAGGAAAAAAGCCAGAAGGAAAACTTCAAAATGTCAGTTGAAGACATTAAATCAGCCACACAAAACTTTAGTGATGACAATATCCTTGGAAGAGGAGGTTTTGGGAATGTCTACAAAGGAGTAGCTTCTCATGCTAATGGACATACCATCATTGCTGCAAAGCGGTTGGATAGGAAGTTACTTGGTCACGGAGAAACTGGATTTTTTAGAGAGCTAGATATCACTTTGAAGTATAAACATGAGAATGTCATTGGTCTTGTAGGCTATTGTGATGATGAGATTGAAAAAATCATTTTGCATGAGTTTGCATCTAGAGGAAGACTTGACGGGTACTTGAGCAATGCTAGTCTTACCTGGGTGATGCGGCTGAAAATATGTATCGATATTGCAAGCGGGTTGAATTTTCTACATGCACCTGACGTAAATCAAGAAGTGGTGATACATAGGGACATCAAAAGTAGCAACATTCTACTATTTGATGATTGGAAAGCAAAAATTGCAGGTTTTGGGCATTCCTTGGTATGTCCAATAAATCAGGATATAGAGTATGTCAACGACGACGCAGCAGGAACAATCGGCTATAGTGATCCACTAAATTCGAAAACACACTTTTTAACTAAAGAATCCGATATATTTTCATTGGGTGCTGTTTTATTCGACATATTGTGCGGGAAACGATCATCTATAAAACTAGATGATGAGTATCAATTTTTGCCCTTTTTGGCTAAAAATCACTATCAAGTAGGAAAACTTGATGAATTAGTGTTTGAGGGTATAAAGGAACAAGTTGATCCACAATCATTTGTAACATTTTCAAGGATCGCATATCAGTGCCTACATCACAAGAGAGAAAGACGGCCAAAAGCAGCTGAAGTTGTGATACAACTCAAGCGAGCACTCGAATTCCATGTAAGTTTCTATAATTTCACAAAACTTCAAAACCTGATGATTCATATATATATCTATATTATTACACATAAATTTTGTGATATCAAGATTTTATTTCAAAAAACTAGTTCAACGATTTTACCTCTTTTTAACTCAGTTTCTTGTCAAATTGTTTCAAAAATTTTGAACAAAATTCACAATTTAACGTAACTTCATAGTTCATTTAAACTGTGAAGATATTTTTTTCTAATTTTTTTCAGTGATTTCACTTCGTTTACCTTTAGTTTCTTGTAAAGAAATTCCCATTTCTTCAAGTAAATTCAAAGTTTAAATTTAACTTCACAATTTTATCTTTTCTATGAATTTATAGAAACTAAAAAAAAAATCATCAATTTTACTTCTTATTATTTCTAGGTTCGTGATAACTTTTTAAATTTTAATAAGTACTTCACAGTATAATTTTAATATGAAGATAGTTTTTTGCATTAAATTTATATGTTATAACCTCTATTTTATTGCCAAAATTTTTTATGTTTTCAAGTACATTTAATTTTTAACAATAATTGCATACTTCATTTTACCATTGAATTAAAAAGAACGTCACTAGCTTCTCCTAATATATCTATATCACATAAAAAAAGAAAGGAAAATGCTAAATATTGCTACTTATCTTCCTAACTTTAAGATTATTACAAGTGTTAACATCAATGATTTAGATTAAGATAAATATATGGTGGATTACACATGTTAAAATATATGTGGATAGGTGGATAATTAGGAAGGTGTTGTAGGAATTAATGGAAATGTTCAAATAAAAAACATATTAGCTTAAAACTTAAAAATTTTAAAAAAAATCATTAATGTTGTTAGATTAAAATACCTTTACTTATGAAAGGTAACACGATATTAAATACTACCTCCGTCCCTAAATAAATGTCCACTTTTGACTTTTAAAGTCTTTCTTGTACAACTTTGACTTTAAATAGTTTTGTTTGTGTTATATAATACTTGATAAAAATTATACCAACTTAAAGTACATTTAAAACACATTTCGCTCATATATTTTGTATCAAGTATTATATAAGATAAACACAAATATTTAAGGTCAAGGTTGAATAAGTAAGACTTTGAAAGTCAAATGTGGACATTTATTTAGGGACGGAGGGAGTATTTAAAAACTTATTTATAATTTAAAACATTAATTTTCCTCATTCTCAATTAATCCACATATATATAGAAAAATTGCACACACAAATTAACCTTACATTACACCGTCGCCGCTATACGCGATTAATCGTCTAGTATATAATAGAATGTGTTAAAAAGTAACTTGTTTGAACATAAGTTAATTGTTTGTCTAAAATAAATATACAGGAGGATCATGATCTATGGGAGTCCAAATTGCCCACAGACTATAAAGAAATAATCCAGATGTCAAAGTGCCCAGAAATCTATTCTACCATAAAGAAAGAGGAACTTTGCAACAATTTTTCTAAGGGAATCCTCCTTAACCAGGACAAAGTGGTAATGAGTTCATTCTCCTATCTTAGTTGTTTTGTGTTTCGTGTGTTCTATCTATCTTAGGGCATCCACTATGGTGGGTTTATGAAAAGGTCTAAAAACATGAAAAGGTTTATATTTCATTTCAACCATAGTGGAAACTCATTTCATGTCTATGTGGCATAAAGAGGTCCTTATTCTTGAACCTCTTTATAAATTAAATACATTTAATGCATTTTGTTCCATAAGACATTTTATAAAATTGTAAAGGTTTATACGATAGTGAATGTAGGTTTATAATATCAAAAAGTCTAAAAATTAATGATGTTTAATTATATAAACTTTTATAAAATGTTTATCATAGTGGATGCTCTTATATCTTTTGAGGAATAATTAAATATACACTTGAAGTTAAAGCATTATAAAAATTTAAGTCTGATTTTTTTTTTCTTTTTTCTTTTTTTTTTTTTGTGTGTGTAAATAGTGGCTATCATGCGACAGTAATGGAGAAAGAAATGAAATGGTATCGGCGACAACATTTTCATACATAGACAATTCTCTACATAAGTGGAAATCTCTTCCAGAATCAAGGTTAGTCTCTCTTTCTTTCCACCTTTTTTGATAAGAGATATCACATCCATTGTTGTTAGATTTATATATTTATTAAACATTAGTCTTACATATGTGTACATATGCATTGTTAGTTAGTTTAGCGTTAAAAATTAGTTCACAGCATACATATGTATTTTGAATTTGCAATATTTTCTTTTCTTCTGCTTATGAAGTGGTGAATTCAAGTGTAATTCTAATGTGGGTCATTTATTTAGTCGAGGGAAATAAAATAAAGGGTTAAAGAGTGTTTTGGTTCCGGTCGGTTCAATTTAACACAAGTTTGTTCGTTTGGGTTGGGACGGTTACCGCTTGACACATAAAACCAAATCATTTTTCATATACTTCTGACGCTTGATATCTCCATGTATTGGTTCCTCCTCATCCTCAAAGTTTTTGTTGTTTGATGATCATATGTATAAGTAACTAGATGATTGTATCTTTTGTAGGAACATTAACATATGGAGAAAATAATAAATTAATAAGCTATAAACTGTTAGAATTATAACATATCTACTTCATAATTACATAATTTGGACCCCTAGAAAGTAAAATTGAAACTTAAAAAACAAACTAAATTTTTATTTTTGAAGAGGTTCCTAGGAATGACACAATAAAAGCATGGATTGCCCTTGTGCTTAATTATAGTGCTATAAATGATATACTTGGTAAAATTCTTGGAAGGTACTTTTTTGCTCATCAAAAGGAGATGAGTGGATGTTCAGTTTTCACCAAAGAATCTCTTTTTTGTTTTGAATTGGATTATCATAGGCCTTTTGATGAGCAATAAATTAGTCGCTACACATATTGGCAAATTTGGTATTTTTGTTTCCTTTCTTGGCAACTCTCCCCATATAATAACACTAATTAACGGGTAATAACCTTGAGTTTTTTGTTTGATTATAGTCTTTCTAAAATTTATTTAGCAAAAGATAGTACTTTAAAATTTATTTAACAAAGGATAGTACTTTTATATAAACCATGGTTTTTTGGCTGCTGGCATTAGCATGAAACCAAACAATACTCGTTGGTGACTCGTCCACCTTCTCCGGTGACTCACCCGCTGCTCCTCTGGTCACTCCGCTGCTCCTCTGTTGTGCAATAATCAAAACTACAAAAGCTACAAAAAAAAAAGGAAAATAGAAAACACAAACTAACAAAAAAACTTCAAATGATTAAATACATCTCAACAATACATTTTACAGTACATAGCATAAGCAACTTAATGGATACACAATACAAGAAGGTAGGATATACATCTCAGCAATACAAAGTATAACTAGACCTCATATATTTACATCTTTGTTGTCCGACACAAATGCTGCAACTTGAGTTTGTTAAGGAGCCCCACTACATATGCAAATTGAAATCCATTGCATTCTTATGCTTCCATAACACCCAAACCGTCACACGAATAGCTAGTTACTTCAAACATTATGCCACCCTGCCCATTATAGCATAGCAAATCGAGCGAAAAAGAAGCATGTACCTTCCAGCAGCTACACAAAAAAGTGCCACAACAACTGCACAAAAAAAAGAAGTAGGTACCTTCCATTATGGCAATCGAAACTAACGTAATAAGAAAACCCATGAGCAAAACTTGTATAAACAACTTCAAAGTAAAAGCCCTACTTCATAAACTAATTGGTATTGAAACTAATTGATCGTGTCATATGGAAGTCACCTTTTTTGACCTAAACAAAATTCTCTACCAAAGTAGTGTTTCTATTTTGGAGCTGTAACCAAATTTAAGTTAGCATATAACATATTATAGCAACAGTAGTCAAAACTAATACCTAGAATCAAGAATTTCAGTTTAGTGGCAATGGAGTGACGAGAGGAGCAGCGGGTGAGTCACAGGAGGAGGTGGACAAGTCGCCGACGAGTATTGTTTGGTTTCATTTTAATGCCAGCAGCCAAAAAACCATGGTTTATGTAAAAGTACTATTTTTTGTTAAATAAATTTTAAAAAATTCTGCTTCCATTGAAGATGGTAAAATTTGAATATAATGTGTCTCAGGTTCTAATTTTCTTGTCCTCTGTTCTCACAACCATAATCATTTATATATGAGTATTGACACAATAAATCTTAATATTGAAATGAAGCTCTTGTCTTAGAACATTGAATTTATGTCAATTTTTGGGTCGAAAATAATTGTAAATCTAAAAGTAGTAGTGTATATTTAGGAAATAAAAGCTATGATGATTGAAACCAGAATATGTGCAGGTTTGAGACATCAGTGGAGATGTTCGATATTTCCAACTTGAACATCCAAATCAAGACAAAACCTCAATTTTCATCACCTAATGTTGATTACGGGGCCTTTTTAGTCTTCAAATTTTCTGATTCACGGAATTTTTCAAGTAAATCTATGTATGTTAACCTTAAGTATAAAAAGGGGAACGAAAGTCAACATGCATATTTTGCAACATGGAGAGACAAAGAGTGGATGATGATTGAGTTGGACCGATACTCGAACCAAAAAGAGGATGTCGTGTTTGAGTTTCTGCTCGAGAGCTTTTCATCCTACCAATGTGGAGATGGTGTGATTTATGTTGAAGGCATTGAATTTCGAGTGATTGAGAAGGTAAATTTAAAAATATTCTTCTGTTGTTTTATATATGCTTTTGCTTATATTATAGAGGAAATTGAAAAGACCGTCCTTGTGGTTTGCCCAACTCCCGGGCGCAATCTCTGTAACTTCGTTGCTTGGGCTGTTGTGGCAGTACATGCTTTATCATGCAACTTGTTTTATCGATCGCATCGACGCACTAAAATACATATTCAAGAAAGCCTCTCTCTCTGGGGATAACATGGTGGCAAATGCTCCGGGCGGAATACTACATTGTTTTGAAGACTATCAAAGCCATGAAAGGCCAAGCCCTTACAAACTGATCCGATTTATAAGGTTTTTAGGCATATGAAGATTCCTATATGTTGCATGTGCGAACAACACTAGGTAGGTACATTTGCAGGTCAGGCGTCGGTCCTAGAAATGGTGGCAGCAGCACGAGGAGTTAACTATCGTTAAATGACTTTAATTTCTTTTCAGTCGCTTTCATATTCCATTAAGGTAGTTTGCTTACTTAGTGCTTCCGCTAAGGTGACAACTTGAATTAAACTTTCATTATGAAAGGGAAGACCTCGGTAAGGAAGATGAACAAGAGCTACAGCGGCAGGACTCTCTGAGATGATGTTCCTGTGGGGAACTTTTGGTTCACTTTTCGTCCGTTAACAATGTGAAATGACTGAATACTCTCATTTGGGTAAAAGTTAAATCTTAGTCATTTCACTTTAGCCAGGGACGAAAAGTGAACCGAAAGATCCCCACACGGTGCATTTCGGTGTTATATGGACTGTGCCTACGATGTTGGTTATCAGCCCAACAAAACTGGAAACTAGATAGCGAAATAGACTTGTTTTGAATGCACGTTGCACACACAAGCTGTTGAACATGACAAGAAGAAAAAAACCCACACGTATTTACCCAAATGCTTCTTTATTAATCGTGTATGAAAAGAATGAATGTACATTGCCTCAGCCCCTCATCTCTATTTATAGAGAATGAGGGGGGTAATCCTAATCCTATATTGACTAGAAGATGGCTACGTAAAGGAGAAAAAAGAAAAAGCAGCTGCTTAAGACATAAGCAATCGTCAAACATGTATGGAATAGTCTGTTTGCGTGGCAACCGTCCATCACAATCCTATTTGGCCATAACATGAACTAAACTAAAACTTAGATCCCTAATGTTAGTAAAATTTCTAATATGGATACTACATTACAACATACGATTTGGGCAAACCACATGGAGAAAAAGAACATTTTTTTTAAGCTACATGTTTATATCATGATTTCTATACAGGTGAAACTTGAAGACATTGTAAAGTTGGAGGAAGCCCAGCAAGTCTTGAAATCAAACTTCAGCGTGGATCAACTGCAACATTTGCCAACTAAGTTTAAAGACATATTTAAGAAGTCCACAAACTCTGAGGAAATGTTCTGGTTGGGCAAAGTAAACGGGAAGAAACTTCTCATGCTTTCTGCAAAGGCAACTGTATTCAAAATTTCTGACGTGAATCTCTATAGTTCAAGAAGATCAATTCACTGCAGGTTTGATTTTCTCAACAAACTTTAGAACATTATTAATTAGCAGCTAAAGCTAACCTAAATGTACATTATCAAATAGAATATTAAAGATTTTTTGAATAGATGGTTGAAAAGCTTTACCATATGGATTTAGTTTTCTGTGTCTCCAAATGAATTTTTTTAAGACGTATGTAACCATATTTTATATGTCGCACATGCAGATTTCGGAAGGTGTGTGAGCTTTTACCACAACAAGTATTTCATGTCAAATGCACAGTTGAAAGTCAAATGATATCACCCAATACAGAATACATGTGTTACATTGTGTTCAAGATTTCAAAAGATTGCCAGGGGCTGCATTCTCCGGTGAAAGTACGAGATTTACTCCACCAAGAAAACAATGAGGCCGAATTTTTCTATTTTATTACCCCAAGCCCATCAAATATTAATGATATTACGCGGGTTCCAAAACAAAGGGAAGATGGATGGATGGAGATTCAACTTTGGAAATTTAACTCAGCTCATGAACTTGAGAATGACTCTCATTCGATTAATATGAAGTTTACAAGTCAAGAAGGAACTATGTCTGGCCTCATTGTATGTGGCCTCGAGTTTCGGCCACTGTGAAAGAACTATTTTCCATATTTATCTTTATGTATATTTTAAGCGAAAAAAATAAAACCAATTCCCTCTGGCGATTTTGGTGGCTGCCAAAAAAAGCCTAATCGGTTTTTATTCTTCCATGACTACAATCCTTAATCGCTTAAACCATCCATCCTTAACTGTTCTTTGGTTTTCTTAATTCTCTATTGTACGATAGTATCAGCAACAATAGATTCACAACAATACTTTATTCAAACCAAAGCCTCAATAGTCAGCTTAGATTAAACCAACAGTAGTATCCAAAGTGTTACAAGGTTAGGTTAATGTCAATGAGACAATAACCAGACAAATACAAAGAAGAAGAAATAAGATCAGTACAATGATCTGAAAGAGAGATTGTAAGACAATGACTGCACACTTAGTTGTTTGTAACCCTAGATTAGGGGAGGATTAAATAGAAGAAAAAGATACACAATGACCCCCTCAACGGTCATAAATAAGCATCAGCAAAAATGGACAATCATCAGCAGAAATGAGAACTTAAACCATTTATGCTTTGTCCAAGAATAACCCCTGTAATAAGCCTGCAATAAACATAGCTTGAAAACCATTAGCAATTGATAGAATGACATGTTTGCCACAGATTATGACCACAAATTCTAACATTCTCCCTTAATCTGTTGGGCAAACATATCAAACAATATCAATTTTTCACACAAGAATTTATGTTGATAAACAGGAAGGTTTTTTGTAAGGATGTCTGCAGTTTGATTTGAAGAGCCAATCTTTTTGGCATTTATAACACCTCTTGCAATTTTTTCCCTGATGAAGTGAACATCAATTTCAAAGTGTTTTGATCTTTCATGGAAAACAGGATTGACAGCAAGTTGTAAAGCAGATTTGTAATCACAAAAGAGATTAACAGGGAGATTGATATCAACTTTTAGATCTTTTAAGATTTTTGAATCCAAATAATTTCACAGGCAGCAGTAGACATAGATCTATACTCTGCTTCTGTGGAAGATTTTGAAAGGGTGTTTTGTTTTTTACTTTTCCATGAGATCAGATAATCATTAAAGAAAACACAATAACCTGTTACAGATTTCCTGGTTTTCTTGCATTTAGCCCAGTCTGCATCACTATACCCTTCAAGATGATTTTCAGAGTTACTGAAATTATACCTTACACCTTTTCCTGGAGCTCTTTTCAGATATCTCAGAACATTGAGGGCACATTCTAGATGAGATTTCAGAGGAGAATGCATATATTGTGCCAGACAATGAACTAAGTATGAGATATCAGGTCTGGTATGGGTGAGATAAATAAGTTTCCCAAGTAACTTCTGATAGCCAGTAATGTTAACAAGAAAGGGATCATCAGTAGTGGGTATGTATGGAAGAACAGAGTTGGGTTCCATGGGAGTGGGCACAGGTTTGCACCCAAGAAGTCCAAATTATTTGAGAAGTTCAAGGCAATATTTTCTTTGAGTGAGACATATGTCATTACCAGTTTTTAAAACCTCAATGCCAAGAAAATATTTTAAGTTTCCCAAGTCTTTGATATGAAATTTAGATTTTAGAAATTCTTTGAATAGGTTTATCTCATCAATGCAGTTTCCAGTAAGCACAGTGTCATCCACATAGACAAGCAAAGCAATAAACTTGTTATTCTCTGTTTTGGTGAACAACGGATGATCATTGACAGATTGAACAAAGTTATTTTCTTTTAATACACTAACAAGTTTTTCATTCCATTTCCTGGGAGCTTGTTTAAGGCCATACAGAGACTTGACAAGTTTACAGACTTGATTCTTATTGTTTTCATTACAGAACCCCTTAGGGATGGTCATATAGACATCCTCATCAAGGTCTCCATACAGAAAGGCATTGTTAACATCAAGTTGGAGAAGAGGCCATTTGTTTTTCACAGCTAAGGCAATAAGACATCTAACAGTAGATATTTTTACAACAGGAGAAAAAGTTTCATCATAGTCTATTCCTTCCCTTTGGTTATAACCTTTAGCAACTAATCTAGCCTTGTATCTATCAACTTCACCATTGGCTTTATATTTGATTTTGAAGATCCATTTGTAACCAATGGGAGTTCTATTAGGTGGAAGATCAGTTATATCCCAAGCATGATTTTCATTTAAGGCCTCAATTTCAGAGTTCATAGCATCAACCCAATTCTTCATAACATGTAGGTTCAATACTTTTATTTAGACTAGAGGCAAAGCAGTAGTTATCTTTGTTAAGATTAGAGTAATTAACGACCTTTTCAACACCATATTTAACTTTCCCTTCAACAATAAAGTCATTAAGAGTACTGGGCAGTTTGGAAACTCTAGTTGACCTTCTAGCAGTAGTGGCTGGCAAGCCTTCTTCTTGTTCAGAGTTCTGATTTAAATCAGAGGATGTATCAGCAGAATCAGAAGATGAATCAGCAGAATGTGATTCATGTGATATGGTGCCCTCAGGGTGTGTATTTTCATCTATGGATGTTGTAACAGGTTCATCATCCCCAGTAGGATGACCCAACACTGTGCCATCATCATAGGATGTCACTCTCCCTTCATCATTGGGACTCGTTTGTGAGTCAACGAAATTTTTGTGATTTAAATCTTTAGGCACATAAGTTTCAACAAAAGGTTTTGACAAAGAATTTTTCATTTTGAACGGAAAAACAGTTTTATAAAATTTGACATCTCTGGAGTAAAAGATATTTTTTGTTTCTAAACTTAAAAGTTTATAACCTTTTTTCTCATTTGAATACCCAATAAAGACACTTTTTTCAGACCTACTACTAAATTTATCAGAGATGTTGAGAATGGTGGCATAGCATAAGCAGCCAAAGACTCTAAGGAGAGAGAGTGAAGGGTCATGCCCATACACAAGAGAGAAGGGGGACTTGCCAGACAACACTGAAGAGGGTAACCTGTTTATGACATAGGCAGCAGTTAGAACATATTCAGGCCAAAGATATAGAGGTAATTCCCCCTGAAACATAAGGGATCTAGCCACATTAAGGAGATGCCTATGTTTCCTTTCTGCAATACCATTTTGTTGTGGTGTATAAACATAATAGGTTTGATGTAAAATTCCTTTTTCATGAAAGAAGTGTTGAAGTTTGTTATTGACAAATTATGTCCCATTATCACTTCTGAATATCTTAACATTGTGTTCAAATTGATTTGATAGCATATGAGTAAAGTTGACAATGGAAACATAAACATCATCCTTTCCCTTAAGCATATAAACCCAGACAGCCTTGGAGTAGTCATCAACAATGGTCAAAAAATATTTGTAACCATCTTTGCTAGTGACTTTATATGGTCCCCATACATCTAGATGAACAAGTTGACCAATTTTAATTGATTTATGTTCACTTAGAGGGAATGGTTCCCTGGTTTGTTTAGCTTTATTGCAAGTATCACAAAGATGGTCAGATTCAGATGTACTATCAAGTTTAAGAGTGGGTTTAAGTATATGTAGGACTTGGTCAGAGGGATGACCAAGTCTTTGATGCCAGAGATTTCTAGAAACATGACAAACAGATATGCAGTTATTAGAAGTAATCTTACATGTAGAATCAATATCAAACATATATAACCCATTGCATTGTTTACCAATCCCCACAATCCTTTTTTGATGTAAATCCTGTATATAGCAATTAGATTCATTAAATCCAACAAACATCTTATTGTCTCTAGCAATCTTATGACCAGACAGCAGACTGACATTGTACTCAGGAACAACCAGAACATCAAAGAGAGTTAGATCATTATTGACTTTTAAATCACCAATTTTAGTAATTAAGGCCTGAGTACCATTGGGATGACCAACAGTTAGACCAAAATTTGAAATGTCAACAACATTGATTAAAAAATTTGCAGATACAGTCATGTGCTGATTTGCACCAGAGTCAACAATCCAACCAAGACTGATGTTTCCAGATAAAGTTTTTGTGTTGTTATTAAAAAAATTGTTGAAGTTTATGTTAAACTTGACACTACCATTAAAGAAAGTTCCTGAAAATTTTTTACCTGCCATGTTGGCATTAGCAGAAGACACATTGTTGTCATTAAGAAGACTCATAAGTCTGGAGAGTTGTTCATTAGACAAAGAGACAGGAGAGTTGCTAGTTCTATTATCAGTGACATGATTAGCATCAGCAGAAACATTGTTACTGCTGAAAGGTTTAGCATTAAAGTTCCTTTTGACATATCCAACAGGATAACCAACAAGATCATAACATCTATCAACAGTGTGGCCAGGTTTTTTGCAGTTAGTACATTTGAGATTCATGTTTGGTCCTCTGTTGTTTGAGCTGTTACCAGCATTAAAACCAGAACCTTTATTAAAACTGTTGTTGTTAAATCCTTTTTTGTTATCAAAATATTTTCCACCATCAAAGGTTTTTGCAGCAAAAGCAGTAGCATTGGGTTTAGCAGAGCTATTCCCAGATGAAACATTTCTGTGGGATTCTTCTCCAGAGAAAGCAGTTTTGACATTAGGCAAAGGGTCTCTAGTTAAAATATTACTTCTGATGGGAACATAGGAGTCATCAAGACCCATAAGAAATTGCATTAATTTGATTAGCTTATTGTGTTTTTCAAAATGTTTTGCAGCCTCACAAGTACATGGAGGTAAGCTAATCATATAATCAAGTTGTTTCCACAAAGAATTAAGGTTGTTGTAATAATCAGCAAGAGAAGACCCATTTTGACTAAAAGAGTTTATATTTTTATGCAAATTAAAAATAGCTGAACCATCAACCTTATCATAAGTATCTTTAAGGTTATTCCACATTTCATAAGCAGTTTTGGCATAGATAGCTCCAGCAAATAATTCAGGACTGAGAGAGTTAAGAATCCAGGTGACAACAACAGAGTTACAGGTATCCCATTGAGTAGCAATAATAGAATTCGAGTCATCTCTTAAGTAAGTACCATCAATAAATCCTAACTTATTATGATTCCTTAAGGCAAATGTCATGGCCATTTTCCATATTTTATAATTTTCTGTTCCAGTGAGTTTGATGGAAATAATAGAAGTACCATTAGTGTTGTTAGGGTGTAAATATAAAGCATCACCAAAAGATAAGTTTTTTTTCAGTGGAGGAACCACCACCAGTATTATCATCACCAACAGCCATAAGAAAGACAGAAAAATAACAACTAATGTAGATGAACAGATAAGAGACAGTAAGAATAAGAACATGAAATTAAGAAACAACAAGGACCAAGCCTGTAAAGTGGGGTAAACCAGAGCAGGTATTCATACCACTTAGAGGTGGCAGATCAAGATGTTAGTCTACCCGTTTGCACCCACAAAGACTTAGGTACTATTGTTTGAAGATGAGAGTAGACTTACAGAGTAATATGCAGTGGAAGTAACAAATCACAATTACCCTAGATTCACTTAGTCTAGGGCTAATTGAGAATAAGAGATAACCAGAGATTGTGCCAATAGTAATAACCCCAAACCACCTTTTGAAACCCAGAATAGCTTTTGATTGTTGCTGTGATTATGAGCCTGAAGCTCTGATACCATGTACGATAGTATCAGCAACAATAGATTCACAACAATACTTTATTCAAACCAAAGCCTCAATAGTCAGCTTAGATTAAACCAATAGTAGTATCCAAAGTGTTACAAGGTTAGGTTAATGTCAATGAGACAATAACCAGACAAATACAAAGAAGAAGAAATAAGATCAGTACAATGATCTGAAAGAGAGATTGTAAGACAATGACTGCACACTTAGTTGTTTGTAACCCTAGATTAGGGGGAGGATTAAATAGAAGAAAAAGATACACAATGACCCCCTCAACGGTCATAAATAAGCATCAGCAGAAATGGACAATCATCAGCAGAAATGAGAACTTAAACCATTTATGCTTTGTCCAAGAATAACCCCTGTAATAAGCCTGCAATAAATATAACTTGAAAACCATTAGCAATTGATAGAATGACATGTTTGCCATAGATTATGACCACAAATTCTAACATCTATTCATCTATTTAAATTGTTACTATGGATTCTTTAACTGTTTTGGTTAGGGTTTTGACTAGTTCGATTGATATGGAGGTAGGGTTTTATTAAACCACTTTCACATTACTGTTGCTGGTGCGTTTCTTTACTGCTGATATATGTTTTGGGATTGCTGCTGGTTGCAAATTGTTTCCTAACTCTTTATCCATCGGTAGGTTGGTTAGGGTTTAGATATTTAATATTTGATGCTTGGAGTTCTTGATTTTTTTGTGCTAATCGTCTATAAAATTGCTGCTGGTGCGTTTCCTTACTGCTGGTCGTTCTTGGTTGTTTTGGTTTAACTGATTTGAATTGTGTGGTATTGTCTTTTGTTCATGGTGCAATGGAGAAGGGTTTTCTGGATTCGGGAGGGAGGGGAAGTAAACATAAAAACAAACGGGCTAGTGGGATTGAACCGGGGTCTAAAGATAACAGTGTTCATGAGTGTGCAACTGAGACAAATGTGGCGCAATGAACCTGGATACTGGGGAAACAACAGATGGAAACAAGGCTCCACATGCTATTGATGAGAATAATGTGGCTTCAAAAACCGCGTCTAATTTAGGACCGTTTCTAACCATATCTGAATCACTTGGAAAACATAATGAATCGACTTCGTTGGATGCTAAGATCTGTGATATCGAGAGTCTAATGTTAGAGGAAAGCGTTGTAAGCTAGTCAATAGTGGCGGAGAATTAACGTTATAATGAACAAGGTTTTCATTCACCATCTCTAACTAAACAATAATAAAGGACTTGATCTAACACTAACTAACTAAACCACTAAACTAGGCTTCCCAATCCCTACGCTAGGTTCTCACACGACGTCTATCTTGTACGTCCGTACTAAAATAATGACATGTCTCTTTATATACAGAGACATCTAGACAAGAGGAATCATAAAACAATTAGGAAACTGAATATTCTTTTAAGCATATCTTCTAGAATCTTCCAAGAAAGTCCTTCATGTTTCATGGTATCATCGACCCAAGAAAGCTAGTGTTAGTGGGAGATGATGGGAAACCATTAAATACATTCTAACGAAGTTCAAATCAAGTGGTGAGGCAAGAAAGTATCATGGCCGATGATGTTGGTGGCACGTTGATTGCTACTAACAAAGTAACGCAAGTGGATGATTCTGGGCAATAAACTAAAACACCGATTGCTTGTGAAAGTGACCAGGGTATAGCGAATAAAGAACAGGATACTTGTGAAAACAAACCAATATTAATACTGAGCAGGCTAGTGTTAATGCATGTATCATGTATGAGTTTCGAAGAAGCCATGAGGGGTGCCAACGATAATACTACCAACATGGGTAAAAGCCTATCATTATGCCTACTAATGAAGTCCCTATTCCAAGATCCTTTGCTAGATTGGTGAATAATGAGGCTAATAAGTGTAAGGTTAACTTCAGATCTTTTGGCACAGGCAAACCTACTAACGCTAAGGCTGAAGTCCAAATCCCTAAGGCACACTACACCAAAATCAGAGGTTGGGGACGAGCCAAATTTTTGGGTCGACAATGTCGTGCCAAATTGCATGTAGGACCCATGAGTTTTCAACAAAAGTAGCAGTCAACCAAATGTTTTTGGCACGACACAAAAAGGCATGACAATGTCGTGCCTTTTGTAATTATTTGTTTTTTTATAATTTAAAAACTTTATAATAAAATAGTAACGTTAATAAATACATCCCGCTCTTTTTTTTATCCCGCCAAACGCTTTGGGACGACATTACTCTTTTTTTTTATCCCGCCAAACGCTTTGGGACGACATTGTCGTCCCAAACTGTAATTTTTTTTTTTTTTTAACTTTATAAACCAGTTTTTAATTTTAAAAAATTATTTTTATTTAATTAAGATAATTTTATTTAATATAGAATTAAAATTAAATAGTTTATATTTATAATTAAATACTTTAATTTAAAATTAAATACATTTATAGAATTAAAAACATTATTTTTCCCGCCATTATTTTTCCCGCAAAGTTTTCCTTATATATCCCGTCAAAACATAAATAACCACAAAACACACGTAACAATAAAATGGTTGATTACACGCCGGAAAAAGAATGGTCACTGGTTTTATCGTCCATATATCTCTTTACTCGAGTTCTTGATAATGTATGGGTCGAAATTTATGATGAATCTGGTTCTTATAAGAACATAGACCCGTTGATGAGAGACCGCATTCTGGAATGGTTAAGAAAAGAGCGATTCTACAGAGTGTATTTGTACTGTGAAGCTGATTCTACATTCTGGAATGGAGGAGCAAACCCGCTAGAAGCTGAAGCAATGTGGGAGCAGTTCGTCAAGCAAAGGAAGGAAAAAGATGAAGCCGAAAAAAGCCCGTTCGATTACACATTTGATGATGCGGGAAATAGGGTAACAAATCTTGAAGCATTGTTTGAACAGTTCGTCAAGCAAAGGAAGGGAAAAGATGGTGCAGGTTCTAGCAGAGCGGGAAGTAGCAGGGAAAATAATTGAATGGCTGAGTTGTTTCGTTTGATCTGTTTCGTTTTGTTGTCAAGTTGTTTCGTTTGAGTTGTTTCGTATGACGTGTGTAGCATATGGTCTATGTCGTGTTGTGTATCATATCGTTTGAGTTGTTTCGTTTGCTTGTCGAGTTGTTTCGTTTGATCTGTTTCGTTTTGTTGTCAAGTTGTTTCTTTATTCATGTGTAATTTAGTATTGGAAAAGGGGTGTTTGGAAACCATAATCTTGTTAACTTAGAACATGGTCAAATTGAAAGGTACATAGTAATAAGTGATAGGTTAACTTAGAACATGACCAGCTTTACAAATCCAGCATGTGCTTTGATTTATAAAAATACTTGACTGATACATACTACAAGAACAACAACAACATCAACAACAACAACAACAACTACCAGAACAACAACTACAACAACAACAAGATCAACAACAACAACAACTACCAGAACAACAACTACATCAACAACAACAACTAAAAGAACAACAACAACAACTACAACAACAACTACAACTACAACTACAACTACAAGAACAACAACTACTACTACATACGAAGATTTTCCATGTCACCTAACAGCTCACGAAGTAATGCATCTGACTGACATGCGTGGTCGTCAGGAATCCTTGCCATTTCAAGTTTGGCCTCCAGCAACCTTACTCTTGTCTCTAGCACATGTTTTTGTGTTTCCAGCAAGCTTATCCTAAGATCTTTTTCATGGCAGCTCGAGCATTCTGTTGGTGCAGAGATTGTTCTTAAATACTCATCAAATGCATCCTTCCACATAAAATATCCGCACCCATTATCTCTTCTGGGCTGTTACATAATAAGAAAATTATAAGAGATTACAACCCAATTATTTGTATATTTACATAAATAAGAAATGTATGATTGTTCACCTTTGACAGAGGACATGAATAATATTGTTGTCCAGATGAATATTCTCTATGCGATGTTCTTAATTTTATATTTCCTGCTCCACAAGAACACATAAAAGGATTAAATGGCTCCATCTCAGGTTTTGAAATTTGTGTGAAGATAAGAGGTTGTGAGGTTGAGTGGTTTTGAGGATAAGATCTGGTGGCTTTTGGTGGGATAAGATCTCAAGTTTTCTTTATGTGATATATAGAGCAGATCTGGTAGATTTTGGTGGGAAATTTTGGCGCCAGTTTTTTTGGAGGGAAGTTTTGGCGCCATTATTTTTGGAGGGAAGTTTTGGTTGGATGTTTTGATGAGATAAAGAGTTATAGACTACTCAGTATCACCTTGACTTGTTAGTATAACGATATCACCTAGACTCGTTAGTGTTACATATCATGTATCACGATACTATCTCGATTCATCCGTTATAACATGTCATGTATAACGACATTATCTTGACTCGTTCGATCGTTTAACATTTCATCCGTTTTAATTTATATAAAAAATTTATAATTAATTTAAAATCATTTTCAATCAATTTTATAACTAATTTAAATTTTTTTTAAAAGGTACGACTTAAATTTTTTATGACTAATTTAAATTATTTTAAATGTATTTAAACTTTTTATAACTAATTAATTAATTTTTAAATTATTTAAAAAGTTTATAACAAATTTAATTTATTTAGTATTAATTAAATAATTTAAACACATTATATTATACATAAAATAAAGGGAAAAAAAACAACAAAAAGGGACGACAATGTCGTACCCTTTTTTTTACCAAAAAAATTCACGAAAAGTCAAATAACCCGCCAAATAATTCGCAAAAAAGGAACCCGCCAAATAATTCGCAAAAAAGGGACGACATTGTCGTCCCTGTTTGTGTCGTCCCAAAAATACCACAATAATTGAGTAGATCTCAATCTTCTCTATCTTCAAGACTTAGACAAAAACCACCAAAAAACTGCTACTATCACTCATAAAAAAAGAAAAAAAATCCGGAAAAATCCCAAAAAAAAGCAATTTTCTTCAATTTGACACCACCAAAACACTACTATCACTCGTAACCATCAATTACACACGCACCACTGTGCACAATTTGTATAATTTTTGTTATTTTGTAACATTTAAAGGTATTTTTTTTTGATAAAATTTGGTTTGTTAATTTAATTTCTTTAATTATTGTTTGGTTAACTATGGTTTTATGTTGTGTTTGTGTTGGTTAGATGGTCCACCGCAGCAGCTCACCACCGTGAACCACCGCCGCAGCTCCACCACCAACAACCGCAGCAGCAGCAGCTCCACCACCACCACCTTTTGTGTTGGTAAGTGACTTTTTTTTTATTTTGTTAATGTGTTTTGGTACGACAATGTCGTGCCTTAAGTTTTTATTAATTAATTTGGTACGACAATGTGTTTTGGGACGATAATAGTTTGTTTAACTATGGTTTTATGTGTAGTGTTTGGGACAGCCGGGACCGTCGGGGTGTTTGGGACAGCCGGGACCGTGGACAGTCGGGACAGCCGAGACCACCTCTTTTTCTCTTTCTCTTTTCTTTACTTCGTGTATTTCAGCCGCGAAATAGGTATATGTATATATATACTTTTATTACTTTGTCGATAATGTATATACTTTTATTACTTTGTCGATAATGAAAATGATATGTGATATCGGAAAAAATGTCATGTGATATGTTATTAATTGTTACTTATAAACTTAAAGTGACCGTGTTAAAATGAAAATGATATGTGATATCGGAAAAAATGTCATGTGATATGTTATTAATTGTTACTTATAAACTTAAAGTGACCGTGTTAAAATGAAAATGATATGTGATATATATGTTATTAATTGTCGATAATGAAAATGATACTTTGGTTAGTAATATTGTGATTGTTAAACTTGTGTTACTGTTTTTAGGATTTTAGTGATTAATTTTGGAAATTCCCCGTCCGAAGTTAATCATCCTATAGAAAACCTGTCCGAAATTAATTTATTAGAAATTAATTTCGGAAAGTCACCTATTTGGGACTGCTTTTTGAATGTTTTGTCTCATTTAGGATATGGATGCGTATAACTGTTTTACTATTTGAGAGAAATTCGACAATATTTCCCTTTCACTCCTACGAATATGTCTTTAATACACATATTTGGGGAGTTGAGGGGAAATGTTGCCGAATTTTTTTCAAATAGTAAATCAGTTATACGCATTCATATATGAGACGACACATTCAAAGAGTGGGTTAGGATTGCCTTCCATAGTTGCACTAGGTAAACAAAACAGCTCATAATTACGCCTTTTCATGTTTGAATATGTATGTATATATACAAATTAATTTTTTTGAATATGTTTTTTTACAACGCAGTCATGACAATTGATAAGAGTTGGACCACTGTATCCAACCGTAATTCCCCAGAATTTTTAAATGGTCTTTTTGCATTCATCGCACATTGTAAGCCATTGGTAAACCCCATCACAAAAATGATTCATTGCCCATGTGTTCGTTGTTGTAACGCTCCAACTAAATTGGGTACGCTCAAAACTCTTGAGTCACACATATCTAAATACGGGTTTGACACACTTTATACCCCTTGGAAATATCACGGTGAACCACTTCCTCCACCCGTAGTACACAACACACCACAACCACCTTCACCTGAACACATGAACATGGATGCTTTCTTCCAAGATATTTCTGTTGATAATGTCCCAACTCTACCATCTCAAACAACAGTTTCTCAACCAGATCAAACAACAGGTCCTCAACCAGCTCAAACCAGTGATCATAACATTACTAACAAGTACGAAGAGTTACTTGCTAGGTCCACCCAAAAGTTGTACCCAAGTTGTGATATGACTACATTGGGCTTTACGTCAGAGCTTTCGCACATCAAGGTCTTACATAAAATAACTGATGTCGAGTTTAACAAGATTCTAACTCTTTTGCAAAAGGCATGTCCCCCTAGTAAAGGATTCAATTTCCCACCGTCATACTATGAAATCAAGAAGACATACAAAGATATCGGGTTAGGATACGAATCGATCCATGCTTGTATAAATGATTATTTTGCTAGACGACCACCTCATTGGAAGGTTGTCGAAGATGTTCATCATCGGAAGATCTGGCATGGGGATGTGGTAGATTCTTATCAGGATGTTATACATGGCAGCAGTTCATCTGATGTTGCATTGTCTGTTGGTTTGACTGGTTTTGAGTATGCAAATTTGAGTGTAAATGATGAATCAGCAGAAGTGGACGCCCCACCAGATGTTGTTGCTGAAGAAGATGCTGATTTTGTTACTAATGAAGATAACGTCGTTGCTCATGTCCTTGATGATGATGATGTTGACGTGTCTGATGATGATGAAGTGAACCCCACTATTGTTGTTGAAGAAGTTTTATCTAGTGATGATTCTGATTATGACAATTAATTGTTTTTGAATTGTAATTTGATTATGACAATTATTGTTTTTAAATTGTAATTTGAATGAAATTGTTACTATATGTTTATATGAATGTGTATATTTATATGAATGTGTATATTAGTGTTAATTGGTCCACGAAATTATGTGTTCTTTTACTTGTACTTTTACAGATGGCGTGTGTACAACCTAGATCACACGGCGGGGATGCTGGCGGTGATCTACCAAGACGGCCCTCATTTACTTTGCCGGGCTATTGCGCAGGTAACAAATTGTGATTTTTTTTTATTATTTTATTTTTTATTTTTATATAATTTTTATTGATAAAACTGAATTTTTTTTACATGTATTTTCACAACTTAATAACTTATATTTGTAGGTTCAATGATCACCGGTGAGACGGCAAATCGGGCATTAAGGAAGGCTTTTAGGGAGAATAACGGACAGCCTTTGCCTATAGGCTTTGATACCGATAATCAAGGCACCTTCTCAGCGGTAGGCACTTATGCACCGCAGTTAAGTAGTCTTATTGGGGAACAAGTGAGGCCACTTCCCCTTGATTGCGATTGGGAAGAAATTTATGGTTCTTATAAGGCGCATATAATGCCAGCCCTACAGGTTATATTTATTGTTTATCTTATTTCTATTCCTATTGTTATTGACCGTTTAGATATGCTTGTTATATTTAAATTGTGTGTTTGTTTAAATGCGTATACTTTTTTGTAGACCTATTTCAACCTGGCGCCTTGGTTGAATAATGAGAACAGATTCCAGGTTGGAGAGAATCTTTATACGGTGGGGGAAAGGGTAGGACTTGGGCTATGGTTACAGCAGAGGACGCTATACCGAAAATACAAACACAGGCTCAAGTCTAAATACTTTGATATCCACGAGACGCTCGCGGCGGCAAGGGCACATCCGCCACCCCAGAAAGCCTGGGGGAACAGAACCCAAGAGGAATGGGAGATGTTGGTTGACTGGTGGTTAGACCCGAAACGGATGGCAAGATCGACCACAAATGCAGAAAATCGATCTAAAAACAAGATTTTAACTCACCAAGGTCGACAGTCATTCATTCAAGGACGCAACCATCATGTAAGACTCGTTATAATTTTTGTGATTTTTAAAAGTTTTTATATTGTTTATATTTACCTCGTTATCAATTTATTTTATATTGTATGTATAGAGGGTCAACAATAACAATCAAAATGAAGACCTGCTTGAAACTTGGAGAAAGGGCCATTCAAAAAAAGATGGCACATTTAAGACGAGAGAGAACGAGACGGCTTATGTAAGTAGTTTATCTCTTAACATGCGTCATTATATTAAGTTACTTCTCATTTATTTTTTTTTTCTAACTTTTTTTTTTTTTTTGAAATTACACAGAATGAGATGAGGGCCTTTCAAGAGCAAGTCAGAGGCGGTCTCATCCCGTACTTGAGCAGCTTGGAAATATTGCAGCGTGTAGTTCCGAGTGACAACCGCCAGAACTGGGCAGGCAGGGGCAGGAGGTTACCTGGTGGTGGCTCAACCGCTCGCAGAGCTTTCGCACGTGGGCATGTTGCTGAAGATTACGTTACTAGGGAGCATATGGCAGAGGCGATGAGGGAAACCAAGGCTGCCTAAGAACGGGCTCGTCAGGCTGAGGCAGAAGCTGCCACGGCTAGGCAAGAGTCTGTCGCGGCTAGGAAAGCCGCTGCCGCGGCCCAAGCCGCAGTTGGGACATACGGATCTTACCTTCAGAATTTTTTCACCCACTACAACTCACAAGGTAATCCATTTTCACCTCCCTTTCCCTAGGTACCCATTCCTGGCCCTTTTCCCCCTCCCGGCCCTTATGGTTTCCAAGCTTCCACTTTCAACCCCAATAATGCATTTGCTGGTTGTTATCGCCCCACCTTTCCCAACTCTATCACGTGCCCGGGTACTAGTTCGAACTATGCAATGCCGCCACCAGACCTTAACCGGTACAACTTACAAAATAATCCTCATTTGGCACGACATTGTCGTGCCTTTTTGCAATTAAATTAACGTTTTTTCCGTTAATTTAAAAAGATTTAAAAAAAACGGTACGACTGATAACGCTACACGCGTCGTTCGGGGTCAAGGAAAATTCCTTTTCTTCGAGCAAGTTTTATAACACCCTAGGCAGTGAACCTAATCGTTGTAGTGTAGTAATTAGGGTAAGCCACGGGTATTGATATCGTTCTCTAGGGGAATAGGAATGCTAGTAAGAAGTTACTACGCTAAGGTTAAGGTTGACGAAGATTATTTTTGTATTTTAATATTTTATAAAATGGAAAGGTACGAATCTCGGGTATTGGATTTGGGGGTTTGGTATTTCTACCGATTACTCTACTATTATCTAATTATCTAAACTAAGGTTGTGGGAGTCTATGTCTAATTAATGTGTGCTCGTATGATAGTTTAAAGATGTGTTTACTTAGGTTGTACTACTCCTTAATTATCTCCTATTGATGGTTTAGTTGTCACGTCCTTATTCTTAGTTGCGTTGTGTGTCTAAAGTTGTAGGGTATGCGTTTCTCCCTAACTCTTTGAACTTACCAAAGGGTCTCATCTACAAAACCCACTAGGGATGATAAACTCTTACTCTAAGGCACTCTTTGGATAATTTAGCCTACAACTACTCAGGTAATCATATTCTAAGGTTCACAAAGATGAATCAAGCATTAAGTACACAACGAATGACCTATCGCATTACTAGATCATTGATCAACTAAGATAAGAAACAACCAATCAATATTCAATAATTAAGTTTCATACTTCCTAAGCAAACACATAAATAAATTAGCCGGACATGGAGAACATGCAAGCATACACACAAATAATCAAAGACATAATTGAATTAATGAAGTAAATACTTATCTTGATGTAAGATAGGGTTTAAAACCCTAAAATACTGTACAAGACACCTTAGGTTCGGTTTTAGGTTTTTACTCCAAAAGACTCTCCCTAAAACTGAAAAATTCGGATTCTATATATAAGATTACATATGCGACGGCGTCACCTTATGTTTCGTGACGCCGTGTCGCCGTCATTAGGGTTTCGTCTTGGCCACGTTAACCTTGCGACGGCGTCACCTTATGTCCGTGACGCCGTCCTCTTCAGCTTCTGACCTCTTCTGGATTGCATCTAGGCTATCTGAGTAGCGACGGCCTACTCTTTTAAAGCCCGACGCCGTCTCTTGAAAATACGAGTTTTGGGTTCTGTCCCGTCACAAAAATCCTCGGACGGCGTCGCAATTAACACCTGACGCCGTCGCCTTCTATTTTCAGCAGCTTTGAGTGTCTCGATTTTGACTTTGGCCATTTTCTTCATATATTCGCGCCTTTTCGTCCAAATAAGTGCCATTCCAGCATTTTGCCTTCAAGAGACCTAAAAAGTGAAAAGGAACGATATTAAGCAATAACGGATACAAAAGTGATCAAATAAGGGCTAAAACGACCCCTCAAAATGGTACCTTTTAAAACCTTATCAAATATCCCTACATTTGTTATTTGCTTGTCCTCAAGCAAATGTGCTTTTAGCCAATTAATTTATAAGTTAGGGGTCATGAAGCATTAATTCAAAACGGTCCACAACACATATAAGCCCCGCAAAAATCATAACAAGCACGGAAATTACATACTAGCACCTCACATGGGGTGTTTGGATACTCACATCTCTCTCGGGTGTATATATGAAATATAACAAATAGGAAATGGAAGATAAACACTCATTAACCGGTCCTAGTACATAGATTACCATAGGCTTGAGAATAGATCAAACCTCCATCGCTTTGGCGTAAGCACCTAGGAAAGACTATCAAAGAGGTCTTTTAAAAGGTTGTAATGTTAGGCTTACGGTAGGGAAACAAGGGTTTGGTGGGATAGGCTATTTAGTGGTGGCAAGTCAAAAATCTCTATGTTAAATGCATACGAAGAATGGCGTTGCTAAGCCAAGACTCGACACTCTAAAACTCTAGGTAACGGAAATAAACAAACATAAATTTAAAAGATAGATGTAGGATGGTAGCCCGTTTTTTTTTTTTTTTTTTTTTATATGTATTTTATTTCTCTTTTTCTATATTTTTTTTTCGATTTTTTTTTTTTTTTTTCATACACTTTTACTCTACCATCCTCTATGATAACATCAAAATAATAGGGATTTATAGGCATATCCCTACACTTGAGTTTTTATTACTCTAACACTAATTTGACCCAAATTGAAAAGATCAAAACACTTGGGGTACATTATTACGCAAATAAAGGGAATTTGAATTTAACGTTCCCTTCCCGTCATTTCATAAACTTTAACTTTTCCCATGAATCCCAATCGTCCCAAAACTGTATACAAAGGATATGACTCGACTTAGCAACTTATGCAAGCAAGTAGATAATTGAACTAAGGGTTTAGGGTGATAACAAGCATTTGCACTAAAAGTGAGTGCATAAGGGGTAGGCTAAGGCGATTTGGGTGTATATTTAGGGGTGGGGTGTAAACAATGCTCTTCATTGATATTCCGGAAAAACCGAAACATCACGAGAACCGCGAAAAGGATAGGCTCTGAGGGGTTAACTAGGGGTATCGTGTACTAAAGATGAGTACAACGCAAAAGGTGTGGGGGAATTACTCAACCGATGTGGAAGAAGTAATTATATTACGTGTATCAAACAAGGGTTATCCTAATGCCTCTTATCATTTAGTTATTCCTAACTACACAAGTGTAGTCTCACTAGCGATCTCGGAATGCATCACAAAACAAGTTCTAGAATCTAATATACTACCGGTTCACACTCTAAGCATTGAAGATGAATGCTTTAATTCCTACTAATCTAAGAGCGATCCTCACATTTTGGTGGAATTTGGGTGGTAAAGGGTTTTTTTGTGCTAGTCATGCAACTTCCTATCCATGAGACGCTTTTGTTAAGACTAATGGCCCACTCCTATATGTCATGAAAAATTTTAAATTTGGTGCCAAAATTACCCTAACCGACATTTTCTCATGGTTTATTACACAATCACAATTGGACAAAGCAAATAGTCAAGGATAAGCATAGTTTCAAAGTTCCCGTTTTATTTTCCCTCCCTACACTTAAACTGAACATTGTCCCCAATGTTCCCCAAAAGTATCAAAGTTATGATAATGGAAGGTAATTAAAAACGAAAGAAACTAATACTCCCCTGGTTAGCTTGGTAGGATCCGTGTAAAGTGGTGGTTAAATCCTTTTCAAGAAGAATTATTGCGTGAAAAGCTCCTTCCAATCTTATGTAACTTCTTCTTGACAAACTAAACCTGCACACTTGAAGAAAACAAACGAAACCTTCGCGTAAAATCGGCGGTAATAATATATATAAGACTCGATTTAAACTAGGATATAATGCTTGTGGAATGGATGTTTACATAATTTCTAAGAAAATTAAGACCTGGAAAATTCCAAAAATTTATAAGTAGCTCAGAAAACGAGAGAAAAGTAATCTGATGTTTTTACTCCTTCCTGACGCCGTCAGGTTGCAATCCTGACGCCGTCAGGTTATCCTGACAAAAACGGGTCTGCGATTTTCTGGAAAAATTCTGGAAAATTTACATCTTTAGAATCTGGAAAAAATTTTTGCAAAACATCCATTATGACTCGATACAAGCATTTGACTCGAACAAACAAACATAAATATCTTTTAGTTAATTGTTATTCTCATGTTTACGTTTCTTTTGAAAACGTGTGTAATCCTCCCTACACTTATCCCTTATGTAAAATACCTTTATATGCAATTAAGACGAGGTTAAAAACAAAATAAAGCATTTTTACAAATTTAAACATGAGGATAAACAATTAATAAAAGATATATGACACTAACAAGCAAACAATTAAGCATGGGTTGCCTCCCACGAAGCGCTTTTCTTTATTTAAGAGTCTTGTAGCTAGAATCATAGTCGTGCTTCTACGTTTCCTCACCACCGCCCTCTTGACGGTCTCTAATGGGGGATTCCATGTTGTAGAAGTGCCCTATAATGCACTTCTCTAAGAGTTCATCCTCTCCCCAATCGGTCCTATATTCCGGTCCTAGGCTCAAGCAATCCTTATAGAATCCGAAAATCTTAGCCATAACATAATCAACACCTTTCTCCCTATCCTCATCATTCCTATAATAGACTGACAGTTTAAGTTCCTTTTCATCATTAGAGAGTGATGAAAACTTCTCAATCTTAAACGGCATTTGGTAAGCTATGTCATCGGTCTCATTCTTAAATCGCACTACTCCTAACGAGGGATTATAGGTCATCCCTGTGCTTTCTATGAAAGGTTTTCCTAGAATAACATGGGATAAGCTAGGGTCTATGGCCGTGCTAATATCATCCACAATTATGAAGTCCGTAGGAAACGTGAAACTACCTACATAAACGGGCAATCCCTTAATTCTTCCGAGAAAATTGCAACTAACATTAGGATCATTGGGGTCTTGCCTAGTTGGAATAGGCTTCTTCAATATCCAATTGTAGTAGGTGCTAGTCATTATGTTGATTGGGGACTTGCGATCAATGTAGGCTTTTGCCACAAAAGGTGTCCTATGAAACATGGTATGTTAAGATTCCAAGGGTTCCCAAACTTGATTCGAGGACTTTTCCTAACATACATGTGACGGAGGTCACGCACTAAGTGAGGGTGGCGAGATAGTTCTTCTTCCGTAGGAAATTTGTTGAAATAGTCAATGTCTACTTCATCTACTTCCTCGGGTGTTTCATCATCCATAAGTGTATAGTCCTCTTCGTCATTTGTTTCATTAGGTTCAACTAAGGCGATGGTATTGACTAATTGGACATGCATAGTTAGCTTGCTTGGATCCTTAATCTCTATACCTGAAGGCTCGGGAGTTGAGATAGCACTAACCTTCTTATCACTATTAGTTATGGCTTTCAAAAGGTTGTCTATTTTCCTATCCATCTCGGCTTGTTGATGGTTAAAGCGGTCCGAGAGCTTAGCCATTTGGGTTTCTTGGGATGCAACTAGGTTTTGCAACATCCCTTCGACGTTTTGTTGGTTAGGACCGTTAGGTGGGGGCCATGAGAAATCATTGGAGGTGAATTCTTTGGTTTGTCCCCAGTAGAAGTCGGGCTTGCCTTTCCATGCCTCTCGGGTTTCATTGAAATTCCTAGGTCCGGGTATTGTAGGGAATCTTCCTCCCGTTCCATTAATACGTGAGGATGCGTAGTCAACGGAAGCATGTGTCTGGGGGTCGAGTGCTAGTGCGCGTGTTATGAGGATCACAAAACGGCTCACACGAGGAAGAAGCTTTGTTCACATGGTGTGAAGATTTAGGATTTTCGTAGGAGCTCATGAGGAATCTAACTTGATCTTCAAGTTCGATCATCCTACGGTCGGAAGGAGGCAAGGAGATTGCCTTAACGGTTTTAGGCAGCTCACGGGGGTCATCCCAACTTTCGTTGTCATAGAGGGCGAGGTCCTCTATTATACCCCATGATTCTTCCGCGGTGAGATCACTAAGTTTTCCACCGGACACTTGGTCAATGGATCGCTTAGTGGGGAAGTTGACATGATCATAAAAGATTTGGACTTGGAGCCAAAGATCAATGCCGTGATGAGGGAATTTATGAAGTAAGTCCTTGAATCGAGTCCATGCTTCGTAGAGAGATTCACCTTGACGTTGTTGGAACATCAAGATGTCATTCCTAAGCTTAGTGGTTCTCCCCGGTGGGAAAAATTGAGCAAGGAAGCGAGAGGTAAGATCATCCCAACTTGAGATGGAGCCGGCGGGAAGTCGCTCAAGCCAATTACTAGCTTGGTCCCGTAGAGAGAATTGGAAGAGACGCAGGCGCGTGGTCTCCCGAGTAGTAGCATCAAGGTCGATGGAATCAACAATTTTGAGGAAATCCCTCAGATGCTTATTTGGATCTTCGAAACGAAGTCCATGGAATGCACATCCGTTTTGCACCAACCGGATGGTGTCGGATCGCAGGGCCGTAGTTTGGGCTTGGTCGGGAAGCTCAATGGTGTTCCTATAGCCTAGGTGGCTTGGTCTTGAGTATTCACCAAGAGTACGGGCTCTTGGCGGGTCATTTGGCGGTGGGTTGATGAATGGTAGTGGGTTATCACCTTCCATGATGAAAAGTGATAGGATTACGAACAAAGGTCACGAAGAAGAGGGATAGACTAAGAGAAAGCTAAAAATGAGAAAAATTTACTTGATAGGAATCAAGCAAAGAACCTAAACGAGGTGGACTACTAACTAGCTATTCTATTCCCCGGCAACGGCGCCAAAAACTTGATAACGCTACACGCGTCGTTCGGGGTCAATGAAACTTCCTTTTCTTCGAGCAAGTTTTATAACACCCTAGGCAGTGAACCTAATCGTTGTAGTGTAGTAATTAGGGTAAGCCATGGGTATTGATATCGTTCTCTAGGGGAATAGGAATGCTAGTAAGAAGTTACTACGCTAAGGTTAAGGTTGACGAAGATTATTTTTGTATTTTTATATTTTATGAAATGGAAAGGTACGAATCTCGGGTATTGGATTTGGGGGGGGTTTGGTATTTCTACCGATTAATCTACTATTATCTAATTATCTAAACTAAGGTTGTGGGAGTCTATGTCTAATTAATGTGTGCTCGTATGATAGTTTAAAGATGTGTTTACTTAGGTTGTACTACTCCTTAATTATCTCCTATTGATGGTTGAGTTGTCACGTCCTTATTCTTAGTTGCGTTGTGTGTCTAAAGTTGTAGGGTATGCGTTTCTCCCTAACTCTTTGAACTTACCAAAGGGTCTCGTCTACAAAACCCACTAGGGATGATAAACTCTTACTCTAAGGCACTCTTTGGATAATTTAGCCTACAACTACTCAGGTAATCATATTCTAAGGTTCACAAAGATGAATCAAGCATTAAGTACACAACTAATGACCTATCGCATTACTAGATCATTGATCAACTAAGATAAGAAACAACCAATCAATATTCAATAATTAAGTTTCATACTTCCTAAGCAAACACATAAATAAATTAGCCGGACATGGAGAACATGCAAGCATACACACAAATAATCAAAGACATAATTGAATTAATGAAGTAAATACTTATCTTGATGTAAGATAGGGTTTAAAACCCTAAAATACTGTACAAGACACCTTAGGTTCGGTTTTAGGTTTTTACTCCAAAAGACTCTCCCTAAAACTGAAAAATTCGGATTCTATATATAAGATTACATATGCGACGACGTCACCTTATGTTTCGTGACGCCGTCGTGTCGCCGTCATTAGGGTTTCGTCTTGGCCACGTTAACCTTGCGACGGCGTCACCTTATGTCCGTGACGCCGTCCTCTTCAGCTTATGACGTCGTCTGGATTGCATCTAGGCCGTCTGAGTAGCGACGGCCTACTCTTTTAAAGCCCGACGCCGTCTCTTGAAAATACGAGTTTTGGGTTCTGTCCCGTCACAAAATCCTCGGACGGCGTCGCAATTAACACCTGACACCATCGCCTTCTATTTTCAGCAGCTTTGAGTGTCTCGATTTTGACTTTGGCCATTTTCTTCATATATTCGCGCCTTTTCGTCCAAATAAGTGCCATTCCAGCATTTTGCCTTCAAGAGACCTAAAAAGTGAAAAGGAACGATATTAAGCAATAACGGATACAAAAGTGATCAAATAAGGGCTAAAACGACCCCTCAAAATGGTACCTTTTAAAACCTTATCAACGACAATGTCGTACCATTTTGCAAAAGGTTGTCGTGCCAAAGAGGATTTTCAGGTTGAATTGCATTTGGGCCCCACAACTTCTGTCGTGCCAAAGTATAAAGAAATTGTCGTGCCAAATTTTTTTGGGTCAACACCAAAGGGTCTACCAAAAAACCACGACATGTCGTGCCTTTTTTTCTTTGGGTCGACATTGTTTGCATTTTTGGGACGAGAATGTCGTTCCAAAATACACTTTTTTTTGTAGTGGCATTTGTTTTGGAAGTTCATTCGAGATTTGGTTTCAGTTTGTATGGTTATTTCGTGGGTAAAAGAGTAACATTCCCGATTGTTGAGTAATATGTTAAGAAAGCATGGAAGAAGTATTGCCTAGTTCGAGTAATGATGAACTCAAAGGATTGAGTGTGATGGCTACTAAGCTTGGTAACCCAATTATGCTTGATTCGTATATGAGTTCTATGTGTCTACAATCATGGGGTCGTATAGATTATACTCGTGCATTTATTGATATTTAGGCTGATCGGGAGTTAAAGGATGAGATGGTTATTGCCATTCCAAATATAGAAGATGATATGATGAAGAAGTTCTTCACACGGTAAGGGTGAAGTATGAATCGGAACCACCTAGATGTGGTGTGTGTATGATATTTTGGCATGATGGTTTGACATGTCAAAATGGGTTGTTAATGAATAAAAGAAGCAAAAAACAAACAATGATGGCTTCCAACAACCTACTAGAAATGCTTCTCGTGGTACAAACGTGGGTTCTAATGTGCATTTTAAGCCTAAGAAACAAGTCTACCAAGCCGTCTCTAAAAAGAATGGTGCTAGTGTTGGGATTTATTATATATAATAACATGTATAACATATAAAACGCAGCGGATAAGGTCCCAAAACAGTGGATTCATATGTTGTATAATGATTAAAATAAATAAACTATTTATTACCTCATGCAGCGTGATTGGTTGAATAACAGAGCAATTAACGGATCTAGTTTCACCTTTTGAAACCCACGATCAACCCCTAGTCACCATACGAAACCCATAAGTCATCAAAATAGATGACCTTTATCGATATCCATACAACACGTCCTTGCGGATCACCCGAATGCTAGTTAATTCTTATTCACGATCAAGAAACGTACACCTATTGTTTTGCTATGATGAAAAACGACCAAAAAACCAAAAACCCTAAGTTGGGATGTTGGTTTGGTCATTCAATGGGAAGGAAAAGAGAAGGGGTGGATTGCTTTTTAAGTTATGAGATTAGAATGAATCCTAATCTTAATATAACTTATGGTATGTTACACTTAACCACCAAAGCCTTTTCTGTTACGCCCCAAAACCGGGTTTTAAGCATTTATTTACTAGAATGCCATTAGATATTTTGATTAGGACTTTTAGTAGTTTGAATGTGTTACATGTTTGGTTAGTCAAACCCTCATAGTCAATAGCAGGATACTCCTCCTTTTTGGATCTTGTATAATTAATATTATCATCATTAAGGTACCCATTCTCTTCACCGTATCTTCCATATTCCCAATGGTATTCCTGACCATTCTTAATTGCTTTTTCGGTTTCATATTGGATGTATTCTTCCATGGTCATTTCATCAATGTTTTTCTCGATCATCATGATTTCCTAAAAACCAAATACCGAAGAAGACCAATAGTAGACAAAATACAAAAACTAAAAACGTTAAATTAAAAATTATGTTGATGTATCAGAAGATTGATACGTCGTATTGACTGAATACACCGTATTGAAATTAAAATTTTAACTTAAACTGTTTTATCAAATAAATATGTAGTATTGAATAACTCCAATACGCCGTATTATAGATTGAAAATCCATGTTCTATTTTAAAATTTGAATATGCCGTATACATAGAAGCGGATATGTCGTACTGATTTTAAAGTTTAAAAATTCTATATAAAACTAGATACACCGTATTAAGAAATATGAATACGTCGTATCTGAATATATAATTCCAATACGCAGTATAAGTTACAAAAACAGAATATGTCGTATCCAAAAGATTGAATACGCCGTATTGGTTAAATCAGTAAAATGTTTATAGCAGAATCAGCAATATGCAGAAAAAATGAAAACAAACAAAAACACACAAAAACAAACAAAATACAAAAAACTATAAAAACACAAAATCTAAACTAAAATACCAATAACCAAGTATTAAACAAATTCACTCTCCTATATCGGCACCAAAAACTTGGTGCGTGTCGTGTGGTATAGGTAATTATGTTATCAATTTTTACTATTTATATTTTGATGACTTTTCCTATAAACTAACACAAACGGGCAGTACCCGATCAATTGTAGGTTCGTTGGTAAGTAGGGTATCGATCACTGAGAGTGGACGTTAACAATTAATCTATCGGTATTTTAATTATCTAAATTAACATAATTAAACCTAAACTAATGCAATAGGGGGTTTTCAGCCTGAAAGACTAGCATGAGTTTTGGTTTAAACTAAACTAATAAAGCCATAAATAGAACTAGTAACACACACAAGTAGATAAACAAACGATAAAGAAGAGGTCAAGCTCAAATGTAAGGAAAACGTATTAACCAAATTACTCAAATGAATGCTAGATTTGTCTATGAGTGCAATAATTGTACTACATGCATTGTTGGTTTTCTAATGAAAGATAGGTGGTACTTTTTCCTAAACTCGAGGTTTATATATCGGTTAATTATGTCACAATCAAGAAAACCCACATAATGTCTCACCGTTGATTATAATGTTTCTACGCTACGAATTCGCTACAAAGGCGAACAACGAAGCTTTAAGAAAATTATAGCCTAATAGTTATCTTTATACTAGTAGCCTACTATCCATTTAACCACTAAAGGAAACAGAACATTATCTATTCACTTAACCAATAACATAAACAATATGTTATTTATCGTACTAGTGATCAAGTCATAAAGATAAGTAATATGTAATATCTAACCCGAATTCTAGTTTATCATCCACTTACCGAGATTACAGGTAATAGTGAAACAAGACATTATTTATAGAAATAAACATAATTACAAGTCTAGTCAATTATCCATTTAACACAATACTAAATAACACGAAACATGACTTACTCAATAAACATAGCATAAGTTGAAAGACAGATCAAAACATAATCAAGCAATAAACGTGTATCAAGTGATAAACATAATCACATGCAACAAAAGAGTAAACACTCAAAATATTCAAATCAAAACATTATATTATCATAAGCTTGGCTAATACCTACAGGTACTAGCCCATAATTTCAGTAATATTATACGATATCATATTCAGAATTTTTAAAGTATAATTCATAAGATAAAAGATACGTTAACCAAATGATTATAGTGGAGTATAAAGACTGCAAGAGTTTTACTATGGAATGAATGCATTAGCAGGACCTTTTTGCCTACTACAATCGACTGGAAATCGTACTTGGTGGTTCTAGCTTTCTGAAAATCGTATGTTATGCCTTCTAAACTCGACTGAAAATCGTACTTGGTGGTTCTAGCTCTCTGAAAACTGTATGTTAGGTTTTTTTTTATAGTCTTTGAAAAAGGGTCGATACGGCGTACCGGGTAGATCGATACGGCGTATCGAGGTATCTTGCCGTAGGCTCCAGGATTATAATATTCTATAATATTCATAAACCGCCATCCAATATGGCATATCGTTGCACATGGATACGGCGTATTGGAGTCTTCTCTTCATGGATGTCTTGTGATGTTAGGTCTTGGATGCGCCGTATTGCAGATGTGAATACGGCGTATTGAGACTAAAATGTGCTTGTTCTTCTTGTTGACTAAAATTTCATATACGGCGTATTGTAGAAGTAAATACGGCGTATGCATCAAATTCAGGAAGTGGTCTTGAATTCGACTAAGTATTGAGATGCGGCGTGTCTGTCTAAAATGATATGGCGTATTCTTTTTTCAGCTGAGTAGACTTTCTTGAACATTGTCAATTTAGCTCTAAAACACGTCCTTTATGCTAACTTTCACCAATTACTCGATAATAATTGAGATTTAAAGAAATAAACGATTAAGTATCAATTCTCATATAAAATTGATATAAAACGAGCAATAAAAAACATGATAAATGATGCTATAAATTAGTCGTTATTTGATATCATCAATCCTAGACCTATTTACATACTCATTTTATGTTTACATATCATTTCATGTCTTTATTGTATTACCATTATACGATTTGTGTGTTGAAATTGAGAAATAAAACTAGTTTTGTAAACAAGTTTTTGTCCAGATTTTGAGTACGAGATTAGGATCATAAAAATCATTACTTTAAAAGAAAATTTTAATGTTGAGCTAGTTGAGACTTTTGTAGATAAGACTTTAAATTAAACTCTGAGAGTTGGATATAATCGTGATGATACATAACGAATGAGATATGGCCTTTACAATACACGTTATAGTTTCTAATTTTTAACAGCTTTGATATACGTCTATACTTTTGATCTTATAAAATAATTGGTAAAAATCTAAGACAAATGGCTTACATTTTTTGCAAAATAGACTCAAAAACTGTCACACCCCAAAAATGGCGCAGCGGAAAGGCATTTATGGAGTATGACTTCATGATCAAGAACACAAGGTGTCTAAATAGAGAAATACTAAAATGCATAAGATACGATGGATCATAGTCGCAAATTCCCACAACCGGGATAAGTACAAAATCTAGAATCTAAACATAAGTCTCAAAGTCAAACTACTTCATAACGAACAGTCAAACTGCAACTCCTCGGGATACGTCTCGGGAGGGTCTTGTCTTAAGTCTTACTAAGCCAGGCCAATACTCAACCTTCTAGACAACTTCAATAACACCTGAAAATGGATACTCGAAAACGTCAACATAAAGTTGGTGAGCTCGTAGGTTTAAGAGTTAAACAACAAAGTTGTGAGTAATTTAGAGTAGGAAAATAGTGAGCATGATATACAAATATAAGCACTAACTGAAACCACGATGCATGCAACAACTGAACCTCACAAATGCCACGTGTACACGATTTCCAATAATCCCGATAGTACTATCAATGCTTCGGCTCCAAACGGAGTTAAACAGTTGCGCACAAATGAACACACAGCAAGATCACACAGAAAAAACCCCAAAAAGTCCGGCCAGATTAACCCGATACCCGATTAGCTAAAGTCAATGAGGTGCCTTGGTTAATATATCTGCAATCTGGCTTTTGGTAGGGCATCACTTGACCTCCACAAGCTGATCTTTAATCAGATCTCTAATGACATGGAACTTGACCCGAGTGTGCTTACTTTTTCCATGATACATTGGGTCCTTGGAGAGGCATATAGTAGACTTGTTATCGCAGTATATTGAAGTTGGTTGTGCCATTTCCCAGTTTAGATCACTTAGGAATGAAGCAAAGTGTCGAACGGTGTTTGACTTGAAGGAAAGTCAAAGCCGAGCACGAGAAGACACATAATTATATTCCGGGGTGCTACATTAGGGCTCCAAATCGGGATATGAACACGGAACTCACATTCAAACTTGACTATACGGTGGGCGGATTAGATAAGTCTCCTTTTGGGTTTTCAAAACGGTAACGACCAGTTATATACATGCTTTATTTATTCAAAGGGTTAGCATGTTTTGATTGTTTTATATTGGGTTTAAACTATGAAAAAATGGGTTGAAATTAGTTTTAAAATGGATTGGAGCAGAATGGGTTTTTTTAAAACTGTAAACAACCGGTTATATACAAGCTTTATTAATTCACAAGGGTATATAACCGATTATATACTGTTACTTATAGAATCCGGATTTATCGGATTTTTTTTTTGAAAGAAAAAGAGTTAACCGATACTCGATTAGCAGGCCGGTCACATAAAAAACCCCAAAATGTTCGGCCGGATTAACCCGATACCCGATTAGCTAAAGTCAATGAGGTGCCTTGGTTAATATATCTGCAATCTGCTTTTGGTGATCATGATTCCGACGAGGTGGTTTAGCAATTATGATTCCGACATGATTTCGATTATAATATATTTAGTACTAGTCTAACACTAATCATGTAATAGAATCATAGTAATATATTTCACCAATGGGACCTGATTTCACCTTAACCTTTTAGTGCTAATTTCTCATCGTACTGATTTTCCTCAAATGCTGCGGGCGTTCCATCATTTAAATACTCCTCGGACCATTAATGAGCCGTTGCAGATGACCGTTGCATTAAAGTGGGGCTTGGCTGACAACGGCTACATTTCAATCGTTATAGAATTTTGAAGCGCGTGTGAGTCGAGATGAAATGAGAGTGAGTTGCAGCTGCTCTTACTTGTGCATATGTAGTTGTAACGTCCAAAAGGTGGGTCTCATTTAGTAAAAAAAAACACTAGCAAATTTTAGTCAAACTTATCAAGCTTTCAAAATTTAACAAATTCGCTTATTCCGTCGAAATATCCATCCGAATGAGATTTTTATCACTTGAGCTTTTGGGCCGAAAACTATACATATTTGGCTTTGTCTTTGACTTTAACTTCAGATTTGACTTGGGCTTTGTCATGATTAATACTTGAACCTTGATTAATACTTGAACTTATAAGTTTAAAATTGATCTTCTAATCATCACTTTAATCTTCTTAAACTCTTCAATAATCATCTCTTTTGCTTTTCATTTGCTCCATTAATTTCTCGAACGGTACCTTAAAAATAAAATAACAAATAAACGTAATATTTGCAATAAAAACTATAACTTTGCTATTTTATTAAGCTAAATTGCGGGTATTTCTTATATAAAACATGTATAAACGTGATTTTATCATTTGGTAACCCTAAATTCAAAATTTTTAAGGGTCCGTTTGGTAGAAATCAAGTATTTACTATAAACGTGGATTATAAAGTCATTAGTTTGGTTTATTAATATTTGAGGATTACTTTATGCATGACGACAAAAAGTCAAAAAAAAGGAAAAATTATGAGTGGAAAAAAAAAATTGTCATTCAATAAACATAACCCTAACTAGGGTTGTCAATAATCCTGACCCGACCCGACCCGGACCCGAACCCGAGTATATTCGGGTCGGGTTACTCGGGTCCAAATTCTAATTCGGGTCAATTAGGTCAATCCGACTAACCCGAATTCATATTCAGGTCGGGTTCGGGTATGATATAATTTTCATATATATTTAATTTAAAAAGAGTACTCCCTCCGTCCCAAAATTATAGTCCTCTTTGGTCTTTTTCGGTCTTTTTTTCATAACTTTGACCTTACGTAATTTTGTTTGTGTTATATAACACTTGATTCAAAATATATGAATGGATTGAGTTTTAAATGTATTTTTATTGGTATAATTTTCATCAACTATTGTATAACACAAACAAAAATATTTAAGGTCAAAGTTGTAAAAGAAAAAGTCAAATAATTTTGGGCGGAGGTTTTTTTGTATTTTACTCATATTCGGGTTGACCCGAACCCGATTGACTCGCCCGGCTTGGACCCGACCCGAATTAACCCGAACCCGACTGACCCGAGTTGAAATAGGGTCGTTTAACCCGAACCCGACCCGATTCCCACCCCTAGTCTTAGCCGGTCTTGAAACTCCAGTTTATATGATTTAAAGTGTCAATTTAAATGTTTTCAAAACCCGGTTAGGATGTTTAGCCAGTCTTGAAACTCCAGTTTATATGATTTAAAGTGTCAATTTAAATCAGGTGATATTGAAATGGACGAGCTCAGTTTTCCTAAGAGGCAGGATGTTTCAAGCCAAGGGAATGTGAGGCCGAATACCAATCATTTCCAATCTAGGCCCCCCAACAATCCCAACTTCATCAAAACCAAAAGACGGATGACTTGTCGAGGCAATTGATTGAAAGCCAAAAGACGACCACCCAAACTAAAATTGTTCGTCAAAATCAGATTGATATTGTTGTTGGTAATCATAGCGCTTTACACCCTCAAAGTCCAGACCTCCCCCTCCAAAATTCTCCAACTACAACCGGTTACAAGGAGGTCAGAGATCTCTTTCCAGAGATCCAGAATGAATAGTCCTCTGTGCCTTCTTCCCAAGCTTCCACTATCTCATTAACAGATGTGGTGGATCAGCTCAGATCAGCTCACCAAGCTGAGAGCTCAAAGTTGGTCAATAGCTTGGAAGAATTTACTAAACAACAACAAATTCTATAGCAACAAGACTTGATTGTGCAAGGAATGAAAACCCTGTAGCAGAGTCAACTCAAGATAATGAAAACCCCACAAAACAGTGTAACCACCAAGATGAGCCTAACCACCAAGATGAGCCATGATCCAAACACCCCTTTTACTTGACTGTTTTGAAAGAAAAGCATAAAAAGATTGATTTTTTTGTGAAAACTTTGTGAAAACAGATTATGTAGTCATATTTAAACAATATATAGGACTAAAACACAAAAGCATTAGCACATAAGAACATATAACTACACTAGGCAATATGACAGTAAAAGAAAACTTGAAAGTTAAATTACAAGGCTGGAAATAAAAAAAACTTACTAACGCAACAAAGACAACTTGTTCATGTTTGTGGTTAACACGTGTTCAAACACTTGAAAACATTCATAATAAATTCATCAAAAAACATTCATAACCAAACCAATTACCAGACTAACCATCCATGCACCCGATAGATCATTTTTTTTATGCCTTGCCATTTCTTAGCTTCTTTGAGGGCTTTGGTTTACTTGGAGTTGTAGGAGGAGTTTTTTGAAGCCTGCGACTTGGCACCCTGATCCGTGTAGATCGACGAGGTTCACAAACCAACTTTTCTTCAGCACCACCTGCATCCCCTCCTTCAGCACCACCTGATCCGCCAACCAACTCTCCTTCAGCACCACTTGATCTGCCAACCAACTCTCCTTCAGCACCACCTGCATCCCCTACTTCACAAACCAACTTTTCTTCTTCAACAACAAGTGCATCCCCGCCTGCAGATGACATGGACAAGGCCTCAAATTGTGTAGATCGACGAGGTTCATCCCCGCCAACCAACTCTATTTGAGTACCACCTGCATCCCCTCCTTCACAAACCAACTTTTCTTCTTCAACAACAAGTGCATCCCCACCTGCAGATGACATGGACAAGGCCTCAAATTTTCCCCCCAAAGAAACGGATTCTGAATCTGGAGTATGCTCAACTGGTAAAGGACAATCTGGGCACACTACAACCTGGGAAAAGATAGAAAAATAATCATTAAATGGATTTAATCAAAATAAATAAATAAAAGCAGTTAAAATACAGCCTATACTGTCAAAATAAATAAATAAAGAATTTATCTCTAAGGCAAATAATAATTAAATGGATTTACTTACATCCGTGGGTTCGAGAGCACGTAATATACCATCTATATTCTCTGCACTTCTTCTTGATGCAGCATACTTCTGAACTGGGGGAAAATCTACCAGCGATAAATCAGGCCGCAACCTCAGCACGCGTTCAAAGACTATGGCCTAACATAGTATAAAGAAAAAGACAATGTAAATAATATTAAGAAAAAAACAATGTATACGGATAAGAATATCAAGCTCTTATTGATAAGATAAAATTCAGAACTGATGACTGGAAGTGTAAATGTTAATTGCTTCAGTTTTGGAATCTATTAGTGTATACAGCATTTGAAACATTCAAAGGAATAAAACTGATGGATGGAATTGGAAATGTATGTTGAATGTGACGAGAAGAATCATACCTCCAAAACAAAAAGAGCGCCATAGAAAGGATGTTGTTTGCTCGAATCGATCTTGTGCCTTATTTGGCAAGCCTCTAAAGAAGTATGCAAGTTGCGACAAATCTCTTCCGCCCAGTTTACCGTCCAACACTCTTCAACATTTGTTACCAATCCCCACTTTTGAACCCGTGGAACCTTGAGGGAGTTACCGGTAGGAAGGAGCAATCCCTCCAACAAAAAATAGGTCATGATTTTCTTAAAATCTAATTTTCCTTCTTCATCATCTACACTCATTGTTGCCATTGTTTCTCTGAAACTAGCAAGGGTGTTCTTATTAAAGGCAAGATACTTCTGTTTTAGATCTTTAGGAAAAGTTGTTACTTTCTTGCACTTGTTGTCATAATCCGCAAAGCAAATCCCACTATCGGACATGCCTAAAACACTAGCTACTTCTTTAGTGCAAAAACTGAAACTTGTTTTTTCGCTAAAGTGAAAAACCTTATTTACTGGATCATAGCAGTTCAACATCGTAGAAAGAAAGGATGATGATGACTCCCTTCTGAATGTTACTGATAGAAGACTCGAGAAACATGAGTCCTTCATTAAATCAATAATCATGTCCATGCTTCTTCGTACGGTTTAAACACTAACCCCTAAACCCTAAACCCTAACCCCAACCCCAACCGCTAACACCCTAAACCTATTAGAAGTACTTCTTCTGACACAAAAGGTGTACTTATTATACGCCTTGAGCGTTTTAAGGACGAGATGGTCTACTTCAAACACTGTCCGGACCTAATGAAAATCTCCGCGTACATGAATGTAATCAACAATCAATAAATTATCAAGAAATTTAATGATAAGGTTCCGCAGACCTTTGACGAGCTCTTGAGGCGAGTCATTAGAAGTACTTCTTCTGACATAAAAGGTGTACTTATAATACGCCTTCTAAAAAAGAAGGTGTATCTTTGTTACACCTTTTATTTTAGAAGGTGTAGCATAACTACCTCTTTTAAAATAAGAGTCTACCTTATCCCGACACCATGGGAGTGATAAGTCCTCGTTCGTGCGGTTCCTGTATTGTCCTCGCCCTCTGACTTTCCAGTGGCCTGAGTCGCTACCGTTGCTGTCCGAGGAGTCTGAGGGATAGTAGCACACTCCACTTTTGAAGTCGTCCTGCCGCATCTGTTTTTGAGATGATTTGTTTCTGAACTTCATCGAGGATAGCTTTGGCGCGCTCAGGCTCTTGTCCGTGCTTCTTCGTATGGTTTAACCCACGCGAACCGGAAGATCATCGAGGATAGCTTTGGCGCACTCAGGCTCTTGTCCATGCTTCTTCGTACGGTTTAAACACTAACCCCTAAACCCTAACCCCAACCCCAACCGCTAACACCCTAAACCTATTAGAAGTACTTCTTCTGACATAAAAGGTGTACTTATAATAACGCCTTCTAAAAACAAAGGTGTATCTTTGTTACACCTTTTATTTTATAAGGTGTAGCATAACTACCTCTTTTAAAATAGGCGTCTACCTTATCCCGACACCATGCGAGTGATAATCCCGACACCATGGGAGTGATAAGTCCTCGTTCGTGCGGTTCCTGTATCGTCCTCGCCCTCTGACTTTCCAGTGGCCTGAGTCGCTATCGTTGCTGTCCGAGGAGTCTGAGGGATAGTAGCACACTCCACTTTTGAAGACGTCCTGCCGCATCTTATCAAGAAATTGAACGATAAGGAAACCCCAGCAACTAGGATACCTCCTAATTCTCCACGGCGCCCCACGAACTTCGTGACGGAGGAAGTCCCAGAGACTAACGAGGTCGGAAACCCCGACTTCTCATGGGAAGAATTCGCGGCCAAATACCGCGATAACTTAGCTCCCTTCATAACTCCTAGTACGGGGGCAAACGGAAGAAGGAGCCTCCTATCTCGGCTGAGTTTCGATCACGAACAGCCCGACCTTTTTTCCACAGAGGAAGAAGCAGGAGACCATGGGAACAGGCTCGCAGGTTGCCTCAGTCGAACCCCAGCTCCGCAAAGACTCGAAAGGAGAATGCAGGAAGGGCGCGAACATGGTTCGACAACCTACCACACTGATGAGTGTCTAAATACTCATCATTTTTGTACCGTTTAAACTGCAAAAGCATCTGAAAACACTCAGAAATGCATCAAAATGATAAAAATATCACAAATAAGTGTTTTATGTGTTTTAAATGCAAAAATTTCAAAATCAGATGAAAAACGTATCAAGTTTGCATAATTGGCAGTTTTAGTCCCCCAAGTTTCAAAAGTTGTCAAATCTAGTCCCTGGAATCCAAAAATATGGAATTTTATCATTCAAGGTCCCTGAAATATTCTAAATTGTCAAAAATGGTCCTTGAATAAATCTTTGGGCAAATGGCAGAAAAGGTCCCTCAAGTTTAAAAAGTGTCAAAAATAGTCCTTGGATTTATAAAAATGGAAAATAATCAAAATTAGTCCTTGTACTATTCATATTTGGTAGGAATGGTCCTTGTAATAACTTTGGATTGTTGGCAGTTTCAGCCCCTCAAAAACAGAAAATTACAACTATGGTCCTTGTATATTAAACAAACCAAACGGACCCCTTCTTATTATTGAGCCCAGCCAAAACCTTTTGACCCCTGCCAATACCCCAAATGAACCCCCCCCCCCTTTATTAATATCAAATGGTCAAAACTAGTCAAACCCACCAAAACCCGCCTTTCTCCCTTCTCCCTCACAAGCAAAACCAGACACATCCCCTATACCACCTCTGCAAAACCATGGTGGTTTCCCCTTTGTATCCCGAACTCATCATCACATCTACCATGTTTTTGTACTAAACACACCACAATTAATGCCACCACCCCCAATTGCAATTTCACAGCCCACAAAAGTCAAAACAGTTTTTCCCGCCAAAACACTTGAACTCATCATCACATCTACCAACTAAACACACCACAATTAATGCCACCACCCCAGGCTTAGATCACTCAAAACTCATCCAATGGCCAAGATTGCAAGTGGGATATGTTCAGAGGCATATGGGGAGTCTCAAAGTGCTATAAAAGAGAGAGGAGATGCAGAGGAGTGATCTATCTAGTTTTTAATTAGTTAATGTATGTCGTTTAAAATTAATTTTCAATTTCAAGTGTATGTTTAAGCTTTCAAGCTCTGTATTTCAAGTTTCCAGTGTACAATAAATCTTTTGTGAACATCAATTTCAAGTTTAAGTCTTATTTTCTGTTTATGCAAAATTTTACTTTTGTTTAAAATTTCAATAAGTTCAAATGTTGTTTATAGATGTTATCTTGGACTGATAAGCCCACATAAGCTCCTATATAGCTTATCTAAGCTATTAGAAACCCTTAAAATTCAGTTTAGAAGCAAAAAGCAAAAATACAAAAAAATACCAAAAAAAATTAGTTAAAAATAAAAAAGCAATGGAGATGGTGATCAAAGCTGGAGCAGGGTAAATACAGGATTGCCCTTGGGTTTAGTGCTTATTTGGAAGCCTTAGGTTGTGTTTGTTTGCCTCAGTTCTCAGTCTTGTGCTTGGATCCAATTTGTAAGCCTTTTGATCTAATTTGGCATTTCACTATTTAAGTGTTCATAAGCTTAAATCTCTGTGTCTTTATGTTCATTAGTTGTAGTTAAGCATAATCAAACAATAAAAACAGTCACTTGTTCTTTTTAATTTGTAGTTAATAAAAATCTTATTTTAAGCAGTCAAAATAGCATAAGTGGAATCTCTTAGTTTCATGTTGTTAGTATTATTGTATAATGCTTATTTAGCTTTAATATATGATATTATAAGGTCTGTAATCATTGGCATGGTCTTAATCTGTGTTTTGCTTTGAAAAATCTCAAAACAGTCTAGTTAAAAGGTTGTTTGGTTTAACTTGTTTAACTTTGTTGAAGGTTGTTTAAGCCTTTCTCCATGGTTTTTATCTGTCATACTTGGTCTTAATAACCCACAGCAACAGAGAAAACCAGTCCTTATTTAGTAAAAAGTCAAAATATTTTGTAATCTCACCTTTTTAGTTCACTGTTAGGCTTTATCTTGTAAAACTCATCATATTAGTTTAAAACTTGGTAACTTAACTTAATTCAATCTTACTTTAGGTTAATATAACATAATCATTAAGTAGAATCAAATTAAAGTTCACTTTAGTCAACTTTTTAGTTAATCAAAAAGTCAAACTTTTCAATATAGTCGTTTTTGAATAAAATAGATTAATTTCTGTAGGGTTTAACTTTGAGTTTCATGTTTTGAGCTTTTGGACTAGTAAAATACAACTGCTCAGCTTTATCCTAGTATTTTTTATATTTTCTCATTAGCTTATTTAATAGCTTATTTCTTAGCTTACTTTGACAACCTGTTTTAAAATGTGCCCTGTGCACAGTTGAGTAGTCCAACTTGATAAGCTCACACAAAGTGAGCTTATCAGTTAGCTTTAGCTTGTGAATCTTGGTTCTTTGGAAAGCTAACCTAGCCATCTTTAAGTTTCAAGCTTAATTTTCCATTTTGTAGCTTATTTAATAAGGCTGCACATAGCTTTTTGTTTATCCCACTTGACTCAGTATACACTGAGTCATTTCTCAGTGGTTTACCAGTTTTTTCTTAAGCTCACCATAAGCTCATTAGTCATCACCACAGTGAGAGCTTTAGCTTTTTGGAAAGCTGAGTTGGTTAACTTGTTAGTCCCAGTGTTTGTTTTCATTTCCTAGTTCATTTAAGTGCTTAAAAATAAGCTAGAAAGTAGCTAGAAAACCAAAAAAAGTGTCATGTTTAACAGTTTATCTAAGTGCTTATTTGTAGTTTGTTTAGTGCTTATTTCTAATTCATTTTGCTTTTTCAGTTGTTAAATTAGCTTATTACAAGTTTCTTAGCTTATTTTCATATTCACTCTTGCTTATTTTTAGCTTATAAGCCATTTTGGCTTAAACTTTGGTCTTATTTCCATTTCTAGCTCACTGTTGAGATAATAAGCTCAAACTGAGCTTATTATTGGTTTTTATAAAAAGTTGTAGTTTTAATATTTGTTTATTTCAGTGTGCTTAATAAGTTTGTAAAAGAAAAAGTCCAAAAAGAAAATAAAAATCAAAAAGCCATTGCTGGGATTCGAACCCTGGCCACCCAGCTCACCACACACACACACTACCATCTACCCTTGGGTCTTTGACTGGTAGTTCTTTGCACAATTTAATATATAACCTTTGTTTTCCAATTTAGCTTATACGAGTTCATTAGCTTATTTCTAGCTTATTAAAATAAGCTTTTACACCTTTTGTATTTTTCTTAGCTTTGTATTAGTATAAAGTATTTTACAAAAAAGTTTCAGCTTTTTTTGAATAGTTTTAGTATTTTTAATCATTTAATTAGTCTAAAATAGTATTTAATTCATAATAAAAAATATAAAAGTCAAAAAAATATAAATCTTTTTTCTAAAATTTTCTTTTGTCATATAGTAAGTAAAAAAATTTTTTTTACATTCGTAGGACTTTTATTTCACAAATTTTACGTTTTTTCTTGCTCACTCGCGTAACTTTTATATATAACACGCGTTTTCATTTTAGGTCACGTTTTTAGATAATATAGGTTTACATTTTAATTAAAATAGTTTATTTAAGTTATTTTGTTTTATAAATCAAGAAAAACATCACTTTAAAAATAGTGATAGCGTTTATTTAATATAATTTAGCTTTTTAATTTTCTTTAATTTGCATTTAAGCCCCTGTAATTTACAAAACTTTTTCTTTAGGTATAAATATTCCAAAATCCTTACTGATCATTATCCTTAGTGATCATTCGACATCTAAAATTGTTCAAACACCATTCATCCTCCGTGGGACATAACGACCTGTGGAAACACTATACTCTCCAGATCTAAATTGCATTTGTTTCTGAGCTGTTTGAATTTTATTACTGTTGACCATTCACAAGTGGTTAGCTTGTGTGATAAACTTGACTGTTCGGGAGCGAATCAAATTTTGGCGCCGCTGCCGGGGAGGCTGTAAGCGTGTTTTAAGCAGTTTTCAGACCCGTACTTGCACATATACCACCTTTTGTAAACAGTTTTTTTTGTAAAGTTAAACAAACTCAAAAAGTTCATTAACACTTTTCCTAAAGTGTTAACAACACCAAAAAAATATATATATAAAACAACAAAACAATGGAAACGTTTTCTAGCTTGTGTTTCCTTTAAGGTGATTCTTAAAGAGATACGATTTGGTTAAACGAGACGATTCCAAAAATATTTTCCAAAAGTTTTTAAACCCTCAGCACAAATCCATACCTACGTCTTTTCAGTGGTACTTAATAAATACATAAAAATCAACCACCGCAAATCAAGGCAGTACACCTACCAACTGGGGGTGTGAACATTAATAAGTTCCCGAACAAAAGATTTAAAACTTGCCTTTGTGTCCTTGTGATTTGGTGTACCTTTTTCAAAGAAGCCATTTCATTTGTGATTATTGGTTTAAGTTCACTTGTCGTTTTGCCTCGCATTTGTTTTTGAAAACTGATTTTTATACTTAGTGCATGCGCACTCGTTCTTCCAGTTCTACAAGTCCACTTTCTGAGCTTGCAAATATTCCTCGTAGACGTAGAGGACGTTCTGCTCCTTCAGCCGTGACTGAGGAACGTCTAGCATCACCACCCCCTGTCGTAATGGCAGAAGACAAACCGATGAATGAGCTTCTCCAAGAACCCATCGAGGGTTACGGAGATGCCATTATTGTCCCAGCCATTGTGGCTGATACCTTCGAGCTCAAAACCGGGTTGCTTAATCTTGTAACCCAAAGCCAATTTTATGGTTTTGAGCGGGATGATCCTCATGCACATATTCGATGGTTCAACAAGATTGCATCTACCATCAAATATAAGAATGTCCCACATGAAGCAATTAAGCTTCTTCTGTTCCCATTCTCTCTAGAGGGACAAGCCCGGAATTGGCTTGAGAAACAACCCCCTCGTTCCATTGAGACATGGGAAGATCTAGTCACTAAGTTTGTTAACGAATTCTATCCTCCATCCCGAACTACAAGTCTTAAGAATGAGATAATGAAATTCTCTCAAAGATTTGATGAATCATTCGGGAGGCATGGGATCGTTACAAAGAGTTGCTCCACAAGTGTCCGCATCATGGTTTTACCGAGTTAATGCAAATGGATACTTTCTACAATGGTCTGAGCCAAGCTGACCAAGACTCTTTAAATGCCTCCGCGGGAGGTAATTTCCTGAGCAAGACCACAAAAGAAGCCTTGCAAATCATAGAAAACAAGTCCCAGGTCCGCCCTTTCCGAACAAAGACATATCAGACTCAGTCTAATGTTGGACCTTCTACTTCATCTCCCGTGAGTACATCTAGCACCGATGCTAAGATTGACAAACTCACGGATATTGTTCAGGCTTTGGTTCTTGCTAACCAAAAGAAAGTCACTTTCACACAGACACCATCACATGGTGAAGTGAAGAAAGTTGAAGTCTGTGTTACTTGTGCTGGTCCTCATGCATACTACAACTGTACTGCCACCGATGGTAGTCCTTTTGAAGCCAATGCTATAGCCGGTACTTCAAATCAGGGAGGTAATCAATACCGTCCTCAAAATGAACCAAGTTACAGTGCTAATACTTATCAGGCACCACCCGGTTTTAACCAAAATCCTAACATACAAAACCGGAATCAGAACCAACCTAGAATGAACCAAGGTTATCAAAACCAAGGTAATTTCTATCCCGGACCCAATCAAGGTTTCCAACATCAAGGAAACCTTAATCAAAACAATTTCAATCGAGGGAATCAATTTCAAGGGAATTTTCAACAACAAAGTTATAATCAAAACATACGACCTCAAAATTTCCCTCCACAGCCTCCAGTACCATCATCTGATGAGTTATTGAAGCAATTCATGAAATCCCAAGATGAAATGAACAGGTTGTTGGTCAGTCAGATCGCTGATCTTAAGAAGTCTTTAAATGATCAACCCTCGGGCTCAGGAAAACTTCCGAGTAACACGATCGCTAACCCGAGGGGCGATGCAAAGGCGATCACAACCAGAAGTGGTGTTTCATACAATGGACCCGCTATTCCTACTACCTCTTCTTCTTCTCTCCCGGAGGTAGTGGAAAGTGAACCTGAGGCGACAAAGGACAAGGAACTTCCTACTAATAACGGAGGTACCAACAATGTCCATCCTCAAGTTGTCCCAAAACCCAAATCCAATCCAGGAGTTGTTTTTGAACCTCCAGTAGCTCCCGTTGAAAACCCCAAATCCAAAACTTCTATCCCTTACCCATCACGCTTGAATGAGCAAAGCTCCGCGAAAAGCCATCATCAAATGGACAAATTTTTTCAAATTTTCCAAGAGCTACATTTTGACATAAGCTTTGCGGATGCTATCATGCTGATGCCCAAGTTTGCATCAACTCTCAAACACATGTTAAGCAACAAGGAAAAGCTGTTTGAAATGGCTAAAACTCCTTCAACGAGAACTGCTCTGCAGCTTATCTTGAAGAAGCTTCCCGAAAATGGGAGATCCCGGAAAATTTCTCTTACCTTGTGTATTTCCAGGAATGGTTGAATGCTTTGCCTTAGCCGATCTTGGTGCAAGCATAAACCTGATGCCTCATTCAATATGGAAGAAACTTTCTCTTCCGGACCTTACTCCTACATGCATGACTCTCGAGCTTGCAGATCGTACAATATCCCGCCCACTTGGCATTGCCGAGGACGTATTTGTGAAAGTAGGAAAGTTCCATTTTCCAAGTGACTTTGTAGTTGTTGATTTCGATGCTGATCCACGAGTTCCTCTCATTGTTGGAAGAGGATTCCTGAGAACGGGCCGTGCTCTCATTGATGTATTTGAGCAAGAAATCACATTACGTGTTGGTAATGAAGTCGCACCTTTAACCTTGATCAAACTTCGAGGTACTCCGCAAACTATGATTCTGAGTCGGTTAACCAAATAGATATCATTGATGTTGCTTCAGAAGAGTACTCTCAAGAAGTTCTTGGTTATGATCATAATTCTTCGAGTGATAATCTCACTCATTCATCTCAACCCATCATTGCCAATTCTACTCCTTCTCTCACTTCCGTTTAAGGAAAGTGACTTCATCTTGGAAGAGATTGAAGCATACTTGTCTAGTGATTCTATTCCATGGGAAATTGATCACGCTCCAATCGACATCGAGGGGGACATACTTCTCATTGAGAAGTTGCTTAATGATGATCCATCATCACTCCCTCCCGCCGAGCTTCATAACAAGGAAGTCAAGTCGTTGAGAAAACTCAAGAATTTCCGAAGTCGAACTTAAGTTCTTACCACCTCATCTCGAGTATGCATTTCTTGAGGGTGATGATAAATTACCCGTCATTATTGCTCGAGATTTGAGTAAAGATGAAAAGATTGCTCTCATAAAGGTCTTGAAGTCACACAAGCAAGCAATTTCTTGGAAACTCTCCGACATTAAGGGTATCAACCCTGAGTTTTGTACTCACAAAATCTTGATGGAGGATGACTTCAAACCAGCAGTTCAACATCAGAGAAGAGTAAATCCAAAAATCTATGATGTTTTCAAACAGGAAGTTATTAAACTTCTTGATGCAGGATTAATTTACCCGATCTCTGATAGTCCTTGGGTTAGCCCATGCTGCGTGCCAAACAGTCAAGCTAAATCACACAAGCCCGCCACTTGTGAATGGCGGACCGTAACCACTTTTAAACTGCCTTTAAACACGAATGCAATGAAGATCCGAGAGTTTAGTGTTTCCCCGGTCGTTATGTCCCGGAGCTATGCAATGGATCAATCAACGTATAGTGATCGAGAAGTTTGAACGAAAAAGAGATTATGATTTGATTATTATGACTACAGAAAGATCAAACAAATACAAAGGCTTAAATGCAAATTGAAGGAAATTAAAAAGATAAAATCTATTAAATAAACGCTATCACTATAATTAAAATGATGTTTTTGTTTTTATGTTTTTATAAAATTGAATTAAAAATCTACGCGACGTACAAATTAAAAAGTGAAACTAAAGCAATATTAACCCTAAAAATATGAAAATGATGTTTTTACAAACCTAATGATAAAAGAAACTTTTTAGAAAAAGAAAATTATTTTTTATAACTATTTAATTAATTATTATTAATTAAAAACTATTTTTAACTATTAAATAATTACCTAAAATACAAGAAAATAGGAAATAAAGCTAGAAAAATAAAATTATGAAATGGAAAAGTCTAAAATATCAAAATAGAATTTTCAAAACTATTTTTGTATTTTTATGATTATTTTTGGATTTTCTATGAATTAAAAACTAATTAAATTACTAAAAATTACCAAATGAACTATGAAAAATATGGAAAATTACTTTTTTTACTTTTTATATTTATCTAAATCTAAGAAAATTGAAAAATTATTTTTTTGAATCTTTTCTTAATTTTTTGTATTAAATACTATTTAAAAGTGCTAAAAAGTGATTTAAATTAAGAAAAATAGCAAACAAGCTTAGAAAAATCTGAAAATTTCAGGAAAAGTCTAAAATAATATTAGGAATATAAGAAAAATGGAAAAATAGGTGCTTATGTGGAGAAATATGCAACTGATGTGGAAATGCTTATTGAAATAAGCACTTAATAAGCCAAAAGCTCACCAAAAGCTACCCAACTGATAAAGAAGCTATAATAAGCTAAATGTGACTAAATGCAATTTAAACCAACAAGCTAGAACCACTGATATACAAGTTACCAAGATTTGATGATTGAGCTTTAATGTGCTAAAACAGTTCTAAGTGTCTACTTTAGACTTAAGCACAAGCTACAGATAAGCACTAAACTGAAAATGAAAAGTTACAATCTAAACTAGACCTGGTTGAGATCTTGTAAACCAAATTATAGACCTAGGTGAGCTCTATTAAGCTCTGTGCAACTTCTGCAAATGTGAGAAAACTCAAATTAAGCCGAGCTTTGGTACAGGCAACTGAGACCCAAAGTACAAGCCCTGTTTGGAGCTTGTAAAAATTTGTAAAAATCAATAAAATGGTAATAAGTAAACAGACCAAGAGAGGTTTTTAAAACAACAAATTTCACTAAATAAGACCCAAAATCGAATCCTAGAAAATTCCTCTTAGTATGGCTGAAAACCAATTTTCAGTTTTTGACTTTTTGAAATGAAAATGAAACTTTGACTTTGATGAGATTTGCAACCAATTGTTGGACTGATCTTGTTGTATTATGATGGAATGAAGCTAATACAACCTTTGTCTATGTTTTTTAAACACAATTCAAGATTTTGGTTTTCCAAAAATCTCAACAGTTAACTGTTGAGATTGTTTAAGGTGGATTTTGACTTTTGCAAGTACTAAACACAAAAGTAAGACGTATAAGGACTCAAATGAGTCTAACAAGCATGAACAAACAGAGGTCAATCACTGCATATAACTAAATGACAGTTAAACCTATTAAGCCAAACACCCTTGTATCCAACTGACAAGCACGTAAAATGAGATTACAAATAGATTCACTCACATCATTGATCAAACTAAGATTATATATCCTAAATACAACTTTCTAAACAGATATGCACCAGTTGTAACTACAAAGGAAGATAATACAAAGAAACTTTAAATTCCACTTACAAGGATCCCTTAGCCACTATGGCTTGCACAAACAACCAGTGAACCTCTAACCTATCCAAACCCCTAACCTAGCTTAATATCAACCCACATCCAGCTCTGCTTCACCCATTGACCATCTCCATTACCAAATTTGACCCTGTTTGACTTTCTTTGACCAATATCCAAATGTGCTTAAAACTGGAATTTAAGCTTATAAAAAGCTTTTATAAGCTTGTAAAAGCTATTTAGAACTGAGAAATGAGATGTTTGAAGCTTGTGTACAAGACTTAGACTTGGAAATTTGCAACAGTGGACACAAAATGTGAATTTGATATAAACCTTGAATTAATCACTTGAAAATGATTTATATTGATCCAAATACTTATAAAGAGTACATTACAACAGAAAATTACAGGTTTAATACTAAACTAAAGCTTTAAGATTAAAAACGACATTAAAGATTAAAAACTAACTAGCAACCTCCTTTTCTTGCTTCCAAATGCTCCTTTTTATAATCCAAAGCTCTTTTCTCTCACTTCTGAACATTTCCCAACAATCTAAGCCATTAGATTTGCTCAAAATGATCTCAACCGTTTAAATGAGCTTTTTGGCGCCATTTTTCCTTTTGACAGTTGGAGAGTTGAGATGGTGGGCATTAAATGCTTTTGGAGTTTGGTGGAGGTGGGGGGAACAAGGAGAAGATATTGGATGGGTGTGGAATGGTGAGAGGATTTGCGCATGGGGGGAGGGAAAAACAGGAAAGGGGATGGCGGGGTTGGGTGGTTTGACTTATCTGTTATTTGACTAGATATTATATCAAGGGGGGTCCAAAATTGATTATGACAGGGGGTCAAATGGGTGCAAGGGTCCAAATTGGTTTAAATAACAAGGACTATTGTTGTACTTTCTGAAAATAGAGGGATCTATTCGCCAATTCTCGCCAAGTTATTCTAAGGGACCACAAGTGACAACCTTCAAAAGTAAGAGGACCAAACTTGCCATTTTGCAATTTCAGGGGCCATTGCCAAATTTGAAACTTGAAGGACCAATTTTGTAATTTTCTCAAACTTTTGACATTTTTCACCAAAGGACTAAATTTGACAACTTATGATTTTAAAAGGACCTTTGGTGATTTATCTTTTGAAATTATGTGCTCAGTGGACTGCTTTTTGACAACTTTTGAAACTTGGGGACTGAAACCGCCAAATCTGCAAACTTTGCTCATTTTTCATCCGATTTTAAACATTTTGCATCCAAACATATAAAATGCACTTTTGAGATATTTTCGTGATTTTGATGCATTTCGAGCATTTTTAAACGCTTTGCGCTCAGATTTGACCAAAATGATGAGTATTTACACACTCATCACCAATTCACTGTGTTCCTAAAAGGGTGGCATTATTGTTGTCACAAATGAAGAAAACGAAGTTAATTCCAACTCGGCCGGTAACGGATGGCGCGGTTTGCATTGACTATCGTAAGTTGAATGACGCCATCCGAAAAGACCATTTTCCTCTACCCTTCATGGACCAAATGCTTGAGAGATTAACGAGGGAACGAAAGTACTATTGTTTCCTTGATGGTTTCTCAGGTTATTTTCAGATCCCCATTGATCCACATGATCAAGAGAAGACCACATTCACCTGCCCATACGGAACTTTTGCCTACGACGATGCCTTTTTGCCTATGTAACGCCCCGCACGCTCCAACGATGTATGATGGCCATATTCCACGACATGATCGGGGAAACAATGGAGGTGTTTATGGATGACTTCTCGGTCATTGGGGACTCATTTCAACATGTCTCTCCCATTTAGATAAAATGCTCAAACGGTGTGAAGACACCAATCTTTGTCTAAACTGGGAGAAGAGCCACTTTATGGTCAAAGAAGGCATAGTCCTGGGCCATAAGATTTCAAAAAACGGGATTGAGGTAGATAGAGCAAAAGTTAATGTTATTGCTAACCGCCTCATCCTACTACCGTCAAAGGTATTAGGAGTTTTTAGGTCATGCCGGTTTCTATCGTAGATTCATACAAGATTTTTCTAAAATCGCCCGCCCTATGACTCATCTTCTTGAAAAGGATGCTCCTTTTATCTTCTCACCTGAGTGCATCGAAGCTTTTGAAACATTAAAGAAAAAGCTTATCAAGCACCCATTCTCGCTGTTCCCGACCGACTTGCCTTTGACCTCATGTGCGATGCAAGTGATTTTGCTATCGGTGCAGTCCTAGGGCAACGAGATCCAAGCATTTTTAGCCTATCCACTACGCGAGTAAGACTATGACTGAAGCTCAAACTCATTACACCACCACCACGTAAAAAGAGCTACTAGCCGGGTGTATGCGTTTGAGAAGTTTCGCCATACCCGATCTTGACCAAATGCGGGTGTATACGGATCACTCGGCTCTTAAACATCTCTTTGCAAAACAAGATGCAAAGCCGAGATTGCTCCGTTGGGTTCTCCTCCTACAAGAATTTGATATCATTATACGTGATAAAAAGGAGCTGAGAACCTGGCTGCTGATCATCTGTCCCGTCTAGAAAACCCTCACCAGATGTGTTCAAGAAAAAGGAAATAAACGAAACATTTCCTCTCGAAACACTCAATGTGGTTTCTTTTCGTGGAGACTCTACCACCCCATGGTTTGCTGACTTCGCAAATTACCATGCGGGTAACTTCATAGTGAAAGGGATGTCGACCCAACAGAAGAACAAATTCTTCAAGGATGTTAAACATTACTTCGGGACTAACCCCTACTTATTCAAAATCAGGCGGATCAAGTCATCCGACGGTGTGTTTATGGACAGGAAGCTATGAACATTCTCAAAGCTTGCCATGCTGGACCCACCGGGGGACATCATAGTCCAAACTACACTGCCAAGAAGGTGTTTGATTCCGGGTTTTATTGGCCCACTATTTATAAGGATGCCCACGAATTTATCAAAGCCTGTGACGCTTGTCAACGTCACGGAAATATATCTCAAAGAAATGAAATGCCGCAAAACGCCATTCAAGTGTGTGAGATTTTTGACATCTGGGGCATTGACTTTATGGGGCCATTTCCTTCGTCTCATGTAATAAATACATACTCGTGGCCGCTGACTATTTGTCAAAATGGGTTGAAGCGAAAGCTTTACCTACCAACGATGCCCGAGTTGTTGTGAAATTCTTAAAATCTCTTTTTGCTAGGTTTGGAACTCCACGAGCTATAATCACTGATCGTGGTACGCATTTCTGCAATGACCAGTTTGATAGAGTCATGCAAAAGTATGGTGTAACTCACCGCCTCTACGCTGCACCACCCCCAAACAAGCGGGCAAGTGGAAGTTTCCAACCGAGGGATTAAAAGAATTCTTGAAAGGACAAGAGGCTTAAAACCGTGCCTCCCCGGTCGGATAAACCGATGACGACTCTCGGGCCTTCCGCAGCTTATAAACACCCATCGGGTGTACTCCATACAAGCTAGTGTACGGAAAGGCATGTCATCTTCCGATTGAGCTTGAGCACAAGGCATACTGGGCCTTGAAACATGCCAACTTCGATATTCAGACACCGGTGATCACCGAAAGTTCAAATGAATAAACTAAATGAACTCCGTGATCAAGCATACGAGAACTCTTTGATCTACAAAGAAAAGACAAAGAAAATTCATGACTCCAAAATCAAAACCGCTTTCAACGCGTCGTGATCGAAGTCCTTCTTTTCAATTCATGATTGAAGATTTTCTCGGGAAAACTAAAATCCCGCTGGTCTGGACCATTCACTAATGCTAAGGTTTATCCTTATGGTACCATTGAGTTATCTCAACCCGATGGTCCAAATTTTAAAGTGAATGGTCATCGATTAAAGCATTATTTTGGAGAGTACATTCCACCCGTGATTGTCCCGGATCTACAAACTTTCCCCATGAACCAATGAATGCGGGGATCGAGTCAAGCTAGCGACTTGGTAATCAAAAATAGTAGCACACACAATATGGGTTTTCACTCATATTTCTGACTTCTTTCTACTTTCTACCACCCTAGTGTGGGGGAGTTGCCCCCCGCTGTTGTATATAAACCTCTCTCAAAAAAAAAAAAAAAATGTGTGTATATATCAACAAATAAAATAATGGCCGTAATATTTCCCTTTTACGTTCTATGTTTCGGCATAACCGCCGGTACTTTGAATATTGAGGGCAATATTCATTTCTAAGTGTGGGGGGAAATTCTCACGAATTTTATCATGTAATTATTCCACCCAATTCCCCCGTTTTTGGCCAAAATTTTTTTTTTTGGAGTAAGTGTTTTTCACTTACTCAAAGAAATGGTAATCATCGCCATGTCTAACCCACTTAAGGATTGGCTAATCCAGGAGCAAACGGCTCTTGGTAAAGATATCTCAAATCCGTTTATGGCTTGCAATTTGCCCAAAATTGTATGGTGTTCAACTCACCATATCTTTAATTAGTGAAAAGTTGGCTAGCCCGCAAGTTTATGGCTTGTGGTAAAGGCAGTGGAAAAGCCATAATTGGTAATCAGCTCACCAAAGATAATATTTATAATTTATCTAAGAGTTGGCTAGCCCAGAAGCAAACGGCTTCTGGTAAAGACAAATCAAATCCGTTGAAAGCTGGTAATTTGCTCAAAATCATTTGGTTATCATTGGTTCTTACTTGAACTAAAACAATTGGCTACTCCAGAAGTAATGGCTTTTGGTAAAGAGATGAAATCCATTAATTTTTCTCAAAAGATTGCTAGGGACTAGCAATATCTTAGTGTGGGGATTGATGAGTGTCTAAATACTCATCATTTTGTATCCGTTAAAACCGCGAAAAGCATCCGAAAATACTCGTAAATGCATCAAAATGATAAAAATATCACAAATAAGTGTTTTATGTGTTTTAAATGCAAAAATTCCAAAATCAGATGAAAACCGTATCAAGTTTGCATAATTGGCAGTTTTAGTCCCCCAAGTTTCAAAAGTTGTCAAATCTAGTCCCTGGAATCCAAAAATATGTAATTTTATCATTCAAGGTCCCTGAAATATTCTAAATTGTCAAAAATGGTCCTTGAATGAATCTTTGGGCAAATGGCAGAAAAGGTCCCTCAAGTTTAAAAAGTGTCAAAAATAGTCCTTGGATTTATAAAAATGGAAAATAATCAAAATTAGTCCTTGTACTATTCATATTTGGCAGGAATGGTCCTTGTAATAACTTTAGATTGTTTTCAGCGCCAAATTTCAAAAACAGTAAAATTACAACTATGGTCCTTGTATATTAAACAAACCAAATGCACCCCTTCTTATTATTGAGCCCACCAAAACCTTTTGACCCCCTCGCCAATACCCCAAATGAACCCCCTTTATTAATATCAAATGGTCAAAACTACTCAAACCCACCAAAACCCGCCTTTCTCTCTTCTCCCTCACAAGCAAAACCAGACACATCCCCTATACCACCTCTGCAAAACCATGGTGGTTTCCCGCCCAACTCATCATCACATCTACCAACTAAACACACCACAATTAATGCCACCACCCCCAGTTGCAATTTCACAGCCCACAAAAGTCAAAACAGTTTTTCCCGCCAAAACACTTGGAGGGCTTAGATCACTCAAAACTCATCCAATGGCCAAGATTGCAAGTGGGATATGTTCAGAGGCATATGGGGAGTCTCAAAGTGCTATAAAAGAGAGAGGAGATGCAGAGGAGTGATCTATCTAGTTTTTAATTAGTTAATGTATGTCGTTTAAAATTAATTTTCAATTTCAAGTGTATGTTTAAGCTTTCAAGCTCTGTATTTCAAGTTTCCAGTGTACAATAAATCTTTTGTGAACATCAATTTCAAGTTTAAGTCTTATTTTCTGCTTATGCAAATTTTACTTTGTTCAAAATTTCAATAAGTTCGAATGTTGTTTATAGATGTTATCTTGGACTGATAAGCCCACATAAGCTCCTATATAGCTTATCTAAGCTATTAGAAACCCTTAAAATTCAGTTTAGAAGCAAAAAGCAAAAATACAAAAAAATACCAAAACAATTAGTTAAAAATAAAAAAGCAATGGAGATGGTGATCAAAGCTGGAGCAGGGTAAATACAGGATTGCCCTTGGGTTTAGTGCTTATTTGGAAGCCTTAGGTTTGTTTGTTCTGCCTCAGGTTTCTCATCTTGTGCTTGGATCCAATTTGTAAGCCTTTTGATCTAATTTGGCATTTCACTATTTAAGTGTTCATAAGCTTAAATCTCTGTGTCTTTATGTTCATTAGTTGTAGTTAAGCATAATCAAACAATAAAAACAAATACTTGTTCTTTTTAATTTGTAGTTAATAAAAATCTTATTTTAAGCAGTCAAAATAGCATAAGTGGAATCTCTTAGTTTCATGTTGTTACTATTATTGTTTAATGCTTATTTAGCTTTAATATATGATATTATAAGGTCTGTAATCATTGGCATGGTCTTAACTGTTTTGCTTTGAAAAATCTCAAAACAGTCTAGTTAAAATGTTGTTTGGTTTAACTTGTTTAACTTTGTTGAAGGTTGTTTAAGCCTTTGTCCTTGGTTTTTATCTGTCATTCTTGGTCTTAATAACCCACAAAGAACAAAGAAAACCAATCCTTATTTAGTAAAAGTCAAAATATTTTGTAATCTCACCTTTTAGTTAACTGTTAGGATTTAAGTTATAAAACTCATCATAGTTGCTTAAAATTTGGTAACTTAGTTTAATTCAATCTTACTTTAGGTTAATATAACATAATCATTAAGTAGAATCAAATTAAAGTTCACTTTAGTCAAACCTTTTAGTTCATCATAAAAGTCAAACTTTTCAATATAGTCGATTTTGAATAAAATAGATTAATTTCTCAGGGTTTAACTTTGAGTTTCATGTTTTGAGCTTTTGGACTAGTAAAATACAACTTCTCAGCTTTATCCTAGTATTTTTTATATTTTCTCATTAGCTTATTTAATAGCTTATTTCTTAGCTTACTTTGACAACCTGTTTTAAAATGTGCCCTGTGCACAGTTGAGTAGTCCAACTTGATAAGCTCACACAAAGTGAGCTTATCAGTTAGCTTTAGCTTGTGAATCTTGGTTCTTTGGAAAACTAACCTAGCCATCTTTAAGTTTCAAGCTTAATTTTCCATTTTGTAGCTTATTTAATAAGGCTGCACATAGCTTTTTGTTTATCCCACTTGACTCAAGATACACCTGAGTCATTTCTCGTGTTTACCGCTTTTTCTCAAGCTCACCATGCTCATTAGTCATCACCACAGTGAGAGCTTTAGCTTTTTGGAAAGCTGAGTTGGTTAACTTGTTAGTCCCAGTCTTTATTTTAATTTCCTAGCTCATTTAAGTGCTTAAAAATAAGCTTAAAAGTGCCTAGAAAACAAAAAAAGTGTCATGTTTAACAGTTTATCTAAGTGCTTATTTGTAGTTTGTTTAGTGCTTATTTCTAATTCATTTTGCTTTTTCAGTTGTTAAATTAGCTTATTACAAGTTTCTTAGCTTATTTTCATATTCACTCTTGCTTATTTTTAGCTTATAAGCCATTTTGGCTTAAACTTTGGTCTTATTTCCATTTCTAGCTCATCGTTGAGATAATAAGCTCAAACTGAGCTTATTATTGGTTTTATAAAAGTTGTAGTTTTAATATTTGTTTATTTCAGTGTGCTTAATAAGTTTGTAAAAGAAAAAGTCCAAAAAGAAAATAAAAATCAAAAAGCCATTGCTGGGATTCAACCTGCCACCCAGCTCACCACACACACACACTACCATCTACCCTTGGGTCTTTGACTGGTAGTTCTTTGCACAATTTAATATATAACCTTTGTTTTCCAATTTAGCTTATACGAGTTCATTAGCTTATTTCTATCTTATTAAAATAAGCTTTTACACCTTTTGTATTTTTTTTAGCTTTGTATTAGTATAAAGTATTTTACAAAAAAGTTTCAGATTTTTCTCAATAGTTTTAGTATTTTTAATCATTTAATTAGTCTAAAATAGTATTTAATTCATAATAAAAATATAAAAGTCTAAAAAATATAAATCTTTTTTCTAAAATTTTCTTTTGTCATATAGTAAGTAAAAAAATTTTTTTTACATTCGTAGGACTTTTATTTCACAAATTTTACGCTTTTTTCTGCACTCGTAACTTTTATATATAACAGCCATTTTAGGTCAACGCTTTTTAGATAATATAGGTTTACATTTTAATTAAAATAGTTTATTTAAGTTATTTTGTTTTATAAATCAAGAAAAACATCACTTTAAAAACAGTGATAGCGTTTATTTAATATAATTTAGCTTTTTAATTTTATTTAATTTGCATTTAAGCCCCTGTAATTTACAAAACTTTTTCTTTAGGTAAAAATATTCCAAAATTCTTACTGATCATTATCCTTAGTGATCATTCGACATCTGAAATTATTCAAACACCATTCATCCTCCATTACACTATACTCTCCAGATCTAAATTGCATTTGTTTCGAAAGCTGTTTGAATTTTATTACGGTTGACCATTCACAAGTGGTTAGCTTGTGTGATAAACTTGACTGTTCGGGAGCGAATCACACACCGTAGAATTGAGGGTTTCAAGGAGTTGTGCAAGGCGTTCAGTCGAAACTTCACGCAACGCAGTCCTTTGACGAGCTCTTGAGGCGAGTCATTAGAAGTACTTCTTCTGACATAAAAGGTGTACTTATAATACGCCTTCTAAAAAAGAAGGTGTATCTTTGTTACACCTTTTATTTTAGAAGGTGTAGCATAACTACCTCTTTTAAAAGAACTCACAACAAGATAAGGAAACCCCAGCAACTAGGATACCTCCTAATTCTCCACGGCGCCCCACGAACTTCGTGACAGAGGATGTCCCAGAGACTAACGAGGTCGGAAACCCCGACTTCTCATTGTGCGGTTCCTGTATCGTCCTCGCCCTCTGACTTTCCAGTGGCCTGAGTCGCTATCGTTGCTGTCCGAGGAGTCTGAGGGATAGTAGCACACTCCACTTTTGAAGTCGTCCTGCCGCATCTTATCAAGAAATTGAACGATAAGGAAACCCCAGCAACTAGGATACCTCCTAGGCTTCTACCTTATCCCGACACCATGGGAGTGATAATCCCGACACCATGGGAGTGATAAGTCCTCGTTCATGCGGTTCCTGTATCGTCCCGCCTTCTCGACTTTCCAGGGTTCGAGTCGCTATCGTTGTCCCGGGAGGAGTCGACGGATAGTAGCACACTCCACTTTTGAAGTCGTCCAGCCGCATCTTATCAAGAAATTGAACGATAAGGAAACCCCAGCAACTAGTATACCTCTTAATTCTCCACGGCGCCCCACGAACTTCGTGACGGAGGAAGTCCCAGGGACTAACGAGGTCGGAAACCCCGACTTCTCATGGGAAGAATTCGCGGCCAAATACCGCGATAACTTAGCTCCCTTCATAACTCCTAGTACGGGGGCAAATGGAAGAAGGAGCCTCCTATCTCGGCTGAGTTTCGATCACGAATAGCCCGACCTTTTTTCCACAGAGGAAGAAGCAGGAGACCAGGGGAACAGGATCGCAGGTTGCCTCGGTCGAACCCCAGCTCCGCAAAGAATCGAAAGGAGAATGCAGGAAGGGCGCGAACATGGTTCGACAACCTACCACACCGTAGAATTGAGGGTTTCGAGGAGTTGTGCAAGGCGTTCAGACGAAACTTCACGCAACGCAAGAAGTACTCAAAGAACCCAGTGGAGTTGGCTAGGATTCGACAACGGTTAGGAGAATCTTTGGACTCATTTACTGAGCGTTTTAAGGACGAGATGGTCTACTTCAAACACTGTCCGGACCTAATGAAAATCTCCGCATACATAAATGAAATCAACAATCAAAATCTCTGCGTACATGAATGAAATCAACAATCAAGATCTTAGGAAATCATAGCAAAGGAATATCATGAATGATATTCCTTTGCTATGATTTCCTTGTTCTATGATTTTTTTGATATGATTCCGACATAATCCTTTGATATGATTCTGTTTGCTATGGTATTCCTTTTATTCAGGTATGAGAGTCGCAACCAACAACGGTCAGAAGGGCGAAAACCAGGCAAATTCACCCCCTAACCATGACGCCAAATTTACTGAGCGTTTTAAGGAGGAAATGGTCTACTTCAAACACTGTCCGGACCTAATGAAAATCTCCGCGTACATGAATGGAATCAACAATCAATATCTTATCAAGAAATTAAACGATAAGGTTCCGCAGACCTTTGACTAGCAATCAATCAAATCATGTCCATGCTTTTTCGTACGGTTTAAACACTAACCCCTAAACCCTAAACCCTAACCCCAACCCCAACCGCTAACACCCTAAACCTATTAGAAGTACTTCTTCTGACATAAAAGGTGTACTTGTTATACGCCTTGAGCGGTTTAAGGACGAGATGGTCTACTTCAAACACTGTCCGGACCTAATGAAAATCTCCGCGTACATGAATTAAATCAACAATCAAGAAATTATCAAGAAATTGAATGATAAGGTTCTGCAGACCTTTGACGAGCTCTTGAGGCGAGTCATTAGAAGTACTTCTTCTGACATAAAAAGTGTACTTATAATACGCCTTCTAAAAAAGAAGGTGTATCTTTGTTACACCTTTTATTTTTGAAGGTGTAGCATAACTACCTCTTTTAAAATAGGCGTCTACCATATCCCGACACCATGGGAGTGATAAGTCCTCGTTCGTGCGGTTCCTGTATTGTCCTTGCCCTCTGACTTTCCAGTGACCGAGTCGCTATCGCTGTACTGTCCGAGGAGTCTGAGGGATAGTAGCACACTCCACTTTTGAAGTCGCCCCGCCGATCTCGTTCTTGAGATAATTTGTTTCTGAACTTCATCGAGGATAGCTTTGGCGCGCTCAGGCTCTTGTCCGTGCTTCTTCGTATTTTTTAACCCATGCGAACCGGAAGATCATCGCGGATAGCTTTGGCGCACTCAAGCTCTTGTCCATGCTTCTTTGTACGGTTTAAACACTAACCCCTAAACCCTAAACCCTAACCCCAACCCCAACCGCTAACACCCTAAACCTATTATAAGTACTTCTTCTGACATAAAAGGTGTACTTATAATAACGCCTTCTAAAAACAAAGGTGTATCTTTGTTACACCTTTTATTTTAGAAGGTGTAGCATAACTACCTCTTTTAAAATAGGCGTCTACCTTATCCCGACACCATGGGAGTGATAAGTCCTCGTTCGTTTGGTTCCTATATCTTCCTCGCCCTCTGACTTTCCAGTGGCCTGAGTCGCTATCGCGTCGTGACGAGGAGTCTGAGGAATAGTAGCACACTCCACTTTTGAAGACGTCCTGCCGCATCTTATCAAGAAATTGAACGATAAGGAAACCCCAGCAACTAGGATACCTCCTAATTCTCCACGGCGCCCCACGAACTTCGTGACGGAGGAAGTCCCAGAGACTAACGAGGTCGGAAACCCCGACTTCTCATGGGAAGAATTCGCGGCCAAATACCGCGATAACTTAGCTCCCTTCATAACTCCTAGTATCACAAGTAGGTTCATATAATTTGAAACAAGAATAACCTGTTTGAACCTCTATGTTTATAAATATAAATCTAATGCGTACCCTCATGACCCCACGACCATTCAATCACATGAATTCCATGCTATGCTTCTTGAAATTCTGTCATGGTTACTTAAGTAGAGTGCATGCAAATTGACTAAACCAGATTTATATTTCGTTAGGTGTAGCGGATACATCAAAAAACATTTGCTATGATAACAAAGTCTTTTTGTTATATATATAAGATAATATACCATGAATCACCCTACAAACTCTCGATTAATTGCACCCAAACTGTAAAAGAAATCTGACTCACTTTGCTTTTCATCATTAGAGTAAGAATATCCATTTACAACAAAGCATAAACCAAGAGGTCATCAACAAAGCATAAATGAGTCAATTTTAACTATTTACAACCTATATCCATGACTTTATCATGTGGTTAAACTTCAACTATGGAACTAAGACCATTGGTCTTCGGTTAGTGGAACTAAGCCCAATGGTCTTAATTAAAATTTATCATGTGGTTTGTCCTCTACATTTTTACAGTTTAGATAATTTATTTAACGTTATCATCAGTTTTTTTACGTTTTCGACAGTTTTTTTACGTTTTCTCCCGCCTTTTTACGATTTTGTCATTTGTTTGATGCCATCGACCGTTTTTACGTGATAAACGAATGACATCGTTAAAAGAAACGAAAGCATTAAAAAACACACGAACAGCTTCAGGATCAACAAGCATTAGACCTGCGCCAGAACCGTCGGAGCTGGAGGCTCCGTCGGTGTAAAGTTTCCACCCTTCGACCGTCTTAACATGCTTCTTTTCAGCAACTTTTGTGTCCTGCTTTGGTTCGGAGGGTGTTTCTGCTAAGAAGTCTGCCAGTATTTTCCCTTTGACCGAGTTTCTACCTTTGTATTCAATTTCGTGCTCTCCTAACTCGATACCCTACTTAGCTATCCTTCCAAATTTCTCCGGCTTCGAAAGTATCTGCTTAATAGGCTTGTCACTAAGTACGGTTAGTGGACAAAGCCTTCCACAAGCAAATAGGTAGGAATCTCGAAGCATGCGTAGACGATATGGTTATCAAGAGTAGAACGGAGGGGGATATGCTCTCTGACATCAAGGAAACCTTCACCAGCCTTCAGCGCCATCAACATGAAGTTAAACCCCAAGAAATGTTCCTTCGGTGTGGAAGAAGGACAATTTTGGGACATCTGATCACCAAGCAAGGTATTAAGGCCAATCCTTCGAAGGTTAAGGCCATCACGGATTTGCAGCCTCCTAAGTCCCTAAAGGAAGTGCAAAGTCTGAACGGAAAGCTAGCGGCCCTCAGCAGATTCTTATCGAAGGGTGCAAATAGATCCTTGCCATTTTTCAAGTCACTCAAAGGATGCACGGATAAAAAGTCGTTTCAGTGGAGTACAGATGCGGAAGCTGCCTTCCAAAAGCTCAAGGAGTTCATGGTTATTCTACCTACACTTATTGCCCTCAATCAAAGGCGAAGTGTTGTTTATATACATCGCAGCCTCCTTCGAAAGCATCAGTGATGTGTTATTGGCAGAAAGGGAGAAGAAGCAGATCCCTGTCTATTTCGTTAGCAGGGTTCTACAGGGATCTGAGCTAAATTATCCAGCGTTGGAGAAGCTAATCTTGGCTTTGGTCCATGCTGCGAGGTGCCTTCGAAGGTACTTCCAAGCTTATCCCATAACCGTACTTAGTGACAATCCTATTAAGCAGATACTTTCGAAGCCAGATAAATCTAGAAGGATAGCTAAGTAGGCTATTGAGTTAGGAGAGCACGAAATTGAATACAAAGGTAGAAACTCGGTCAAAGGGCAAATATTTGCAGACTTCTTAGCAGAAACACCCTCCGAACCAAAGCAGGATACAAAAAATGTTGCGGAAAAGAAGCATGTTAAGACGGTCGAAGGGTTGAAACTTTACACCGACGGAGCCCAGCCCCACGGTTCGCTCGGGCCAGTCTAATGCTTGTTGATCCCGAAGGGAAGGAGTATACTTATGCACTCCGTTTTGAATTCGATATCCGATTAGCTAAAGTCAATGAGGTGCCTTGGTTAATATATCTTCAATCTGGCTTTTGGTAGGGCCGAACTTGGTTAGAGTATTAAAATGCAAGTTATGCAACATAAAACTTTGCATATTGCGATAACAAGTCTACTATATGCTTCTCCAAGGACCCAATGTATCATGGAAAAAGTAAGCACATTCGGGTCAAGTTCCATTTCATTAGAGATCTGATTAAAGATCAGCTTTTGGAGGTCAAGTGCTGCCCTACCAAAAGCCAGATTGCAGATATATTAACCAAGGCACCTCATTGACTTTAGCTAATCTGGTATCGGGTTAATCCGGCCGGACTTTTTGGGGTTTTTATGTGACCGGCCTGCTAATCGAGTATCGGTTAACTCTTTTTCCTTCAAAAAAAGGGCAAATATTGGCAGACTTCTTAGCAGATGCACTATCTCCCTTTAACCCTTTGAGCGTCAAAGGGCAAATATTGGCAGACTTCTTAGCAGAAACACCCTCCGAACCAAAGCAGGACACAAAAGTTGCTTATAGAATCAGGATTTATCGGATTTTTTCTTGCAGGAAAAAGAGTTATTGTAGTAAACGATCTTTACCCTGATCACTAATTTGGTTCTTGGTTTGGATATGGGTTTAGCAGTCTGAACCGAAAACCGAATTCATATAAATATATATATTTTTTTTATATATATTTATGTATTTTTTATATATTTATATATTTTGATATATTTATATATATATATATATATATACACACACAAATACTATTAAAATGTTATTTTAATATAAAAAAACACTTTTTATGCTTGAAATATTTTTTTTCCTAAATATCTATGCAATTATTAATTTTTTAAAAATAAATAGTGATATTCGGGTCAACCCAAGAACCGAACCGAACTAGAATTCAACCGAACCGAACCGAAAACCGAATTTGAATTTGGTTCGGTTCGGTTCTCGGGTTGACCTAAAAAAATTAACTGAATTAACCGAACCGAACTAACCGAACAATCCGATAACCGAACCGATCAACACCCCTAGTTGGGTTAGTATTGACATGGGCATTACGAGTGTGTTAATGGGCTGGAAAAAAAACCTGGAATCCATATTACTACCCGACGTCGTATATATAATAAACAATCACACTTGAAAAAACAAAAAATTTAAAATCTGACTTTAATAAAATGATCATGTTAAAACTGAACCTCAAATATGGTATGGAACTAAAAACACATACGGTTAAATAAAAAGGTTATCTCAAATATGGTATGGAACTAAAAACACATACGGTTTAATAAAAAGGTTATCTCAAAACCACATATGCATTTGCAATCATTGAATTTTTCTAATCAAAATAGGTAAACAAGATACACTTTATTTTAGTGAAAACTCGAGATGACATTCTGCTAGGATATTGATGGAATACCAACTTAAAACAGCATGCAGAGACGAAGTTGAAAGGTCAAAACGTCCAAGAGACGAGGACGATAAGGATAAGGATAAGGATAAGGAGCCTAAACGCCCAAAGAAGTCTGGTGAATCGTCTTCCATGCCACCGCCACCCCAAAGGACTCCAACTCAACAACGATCTCCACCAGCTCTTCTGTTGATAAACCTGAGGACTCTGAGTTACCACCATCAACAGAGAAAACCGGTGATCATTTCGAGTACACTGGTGGTGACGATGAAGAGTTCCATGAGCCCCAACAACAAACCACCTCTCCCGACACAACAAAGAAACCAGCATCCTCCTCTAGGCCAAAGAAGAAGAAGAAGAAGACGACTAAGGCTGATGTTGTCTCATGGCTAGACGTAGATGACACCGAATAAGACTGGTTCTCTACACTTGTTGATGCTACTCCCTCCCTACCAGAAGGTCAAGATATGGTAGAAGGTCGAACATTGGAGCATGCTAAGTTACTTCTAAACTGTTTCGAGTGAAGAAGATGACCAAGTCAGAGTTAAAACGCATCAAGAATGAAGCTTTTCAACTGCTCAAAGACAGCTCGGAAAGTGCTATTGAAGTTGAATATCATCTTGAAAACATAGCACGAGCCATGTCTAACAACATCGATTGGCTCAACCCTGAAGCGAACATTGACTTCACCAGAAAAGACAAGGCTCCATACTACACTGACTGGACCAAACCTCTACCTACCATTGGCCAACCAGATCAACCTAAGATTCCATTCCGCTACTTCTTCAACAAAGACATGGAATTTCTTCTACATGGTAGCGATGTGTCAAAGAAATACGCTACATCACTTACACTTCCGTTCCCGCACCATATACTCCAACCTGCATAGCCATCGAGGAAAAGGCTACTCACATGTTTGCCAACAAGTGGAGAAGTATGACCTTGATGCAATGTATGGATTCACCATTGGCCCGAACGGCGAATAATCTTCTACAAAAGTCGCCATTCAAAAGTATACACATGAAGTGTATAGTGATAAAGGGATCGCGTCGTTAAGCATGTAACTCAGGCCTAAATGGGACTACACATTTCTCAAGACAATCGTGGTCAAAAGACAAGACGAAGAGGACTATGTTTTCTATGAAGCGGACTTTCAGAATTTGTCCCTCAACGACATTGAAGATCTGTATCTTGCCAAGGTACAGGGAAGAATGAGACAATTCTCGACAAAAATCCAACGTGAATACATCAAGTCCTTGCTCATCTTCATCATAAGCATAGTGATCCAGGAACGTGTTCAAGACTTGCAACTTGCCGTGGAATCGTATCAGACACGTGTCAACCTCACCAAACCTCAGCTAGACCTTCCTGACATCAACCACCTTCCCCAATACACTCTCATCAGCAAACCATTTGGTGTAGTCTACTGTAGTGAACTACACCGCAAAGTTTGGGGATCATACACTTAAGCACGTCAGAGATGGGTTAGCTTATCGGTTAAAGGCGATACAAGAAGGCATTGGGTCACCTAAGCGATGGAATTCGAGGGAGAAAATGGATGTTAAAAAGATCATCACTCGTATCAATGAAAGGTTGTACAGAAGGGACCAGTTCAGAACCTTGGAGAGCTTCGTAGGTGGTCGTCCCAGGATTTCTCTCACATGCTATCAATGCCCAGTTCGCATTCCTGGAGTTATTGCTGGACTACCTGAATCTCCTGGTACCCCTTGATATGTTTCTTTATAATTGATTTGGATGTGTAATTATTATTTGACAATGGCTTGTACACACATAAAAGTGTACAACCCATACTTGTAATGAAAGGACCCTGTGGTACGCTTCAGTGCCACAATCCTTAAAAGGTTTTGCTCAAACCTTTCACTTTTAAAAGGTTTTGCTCAAAAGGACAAGTACTTCCCCTTATGATTTTCAAAACCTCAAAAGTTTATATCACTTGTTGAGAGGGAGTATTTGACTAAAACACTTTGTTCACAAATTGTTCTTTTGTGGTAATCTTCCCACAAAACTCGAAATGGTCATATTCGATATCCAAATTTCATCAAAAATAACATTTAGTATGCCGAGAAAAATTATGTGATAAGAAATATGTTGTGCTAAAGACTTCAACCCATGAATTGACGGGATCTGAACAGTCATACATTGAAAAGATTTGTCTTCCAAGACTTATCTGGAAATTGTACCCTAAACCCTAAACTCTAACATTGAAGGATACGAAGAGATCAAAAACGATCCTAATAATGATACTAGTGAACAACTAGGGTAATCCTACATCTCGAACCAAGTACCACTTAGTTTCAAGATGGTACAAAACCATAAATCTAATACTATCTATCCACGTCTACGAATACCACTCACTGACCTCCTAACATCGTCAACCTCTCTCCACAATGATGCTAACTCAACACGTCGAGCGTCGCGATCACTCTTAAGCTCTGCGACCTCTCTTAAGCTCAGGAAGTCAAGAAGTCCCTGACCACCACTTCAACACCAATATCAACTGATTTTTACTCTAACAATGTGGTACAAGATTTTTAGGAAAATTCAGATGATGAGCCTGATGAGAGATCAAGTGGGGAGTACCGAAATGACCAACACTGAATTTCAGGAAAGGGCACTCCTTGCTAACTCTTATTGGCACTCCTTGCTAACTATTATTTGTATTATTTATAGTTACAGTTAGACTATTACAAAAGTGTAGGTGACAACATTTAATTTTGTGACACCAAGTGATGATCAATGATTTTAATGCATGTTTGGGTATATATGAAATTTCTAACTAAAATAAGGGGAGATATGAAATTGCCCCTTTATGTTTAAGTCCCGTGCATAAGAGCAAGGGGTGTGGGGATCGTTGAATCTCGCCACTGCCTACATGGCAGCTCGTTGTTTCACTCCGCTCCTCGCCACGACACCAAGTGGCTTCGCCACTTTGGTTTTCGCCGGTCCAACGACGAACAAAACGACAAGCAATATATCCGTTGCAAGATCCAAATGAAGAGATAAAATGAAGGTGGGTGGGGCCCAAATAAAGAGAAGTGAGTAAGTTGTGATTGGGGGGTATTTTTTAGTTAGTGTGTTGGAGTGATGTGGATGTGATGTGGCACACGTGAGGCCCAAATGAAGAGAAGCGGGGAAGTCATGACACCTCTTGCTCTAAAAGACATTAAAACTAGTTAAAATATTAAAGTATTGTAATGTCAAATCCATCTTTACTTTTGTCATTAATTCAATATGGGTTAGTCTAAATACACCAAAATCATTACACTAATCATCATGTGTGTTTTTCTTTTTCCAATAAAAGTTACATACAATTATATCAATCATTGACTTATTTACTTTTTTTTAGTATTTTTTAAATTTATTACGTAATCATTACTTATCTTTATTAACTATTTTTTTTATACATGTCTATTTATTTTTATAATTAAATTTATTATATAAAGTAGGATATTTTTTATAGGAAATAGTTGTTTGAACAATGTTTTTTTGACATATATTTGACATCAACTTCGACTACCAATTGTTTTGGGGAACCTCTGCTAGACGAGGAATATTTGGCTCACATCGAGGAATTTGCCGGTTATCGGACTCCCTCGTATGACTCTGCATGCGGGGAGCATTCAGATTAGATTTATGATTTATGTATTTCGTATCCTTTTTGTATTTAATATATTATTGTTTTTATTTAGTATTGTAACATTTTAATTATTAATGAAATTATATGTAGATTTTCTTTGAGTAAAAATTTATCTGTTCCTTTTCTTTTAGAGAATTAAACTAAATCCGAATAAAGACATTGAAACCCAATCTCCTAGTAGTTCTGTTGTTGCCTGCTCCAGACCTAAAGGTACCAAAATGCTGAGTTTTTTAGTTGAGCATAGCATTTTTAAAACTTATTTAACAAAATGTGTACTTCTAAACATATTTATAGAAAAGAGCATTTTACAAATATTCAACAAAATCCGATTATCAGGCCATCTATGTACAAAACTTAAATTCTTAATACTTTAAATCATTTTTACTAATACATCATTGACACAAATATCATATCGGATGCCATCTATAAATGAAATTTATTCTTAAAACTTTAATCATTATTAACAACACATTTTTTTTTTCTTTTTTTTTTTTTTTTTTTAATAATGGCACCACATTTGAAATCATCCCGAGTTAAACCATCAAACGGGCAGTTGGGACCCGAACCACTAGGAGAGAACCGCAAAAGAAACCCCTAAAACTACGACTTAACTAAGAGGAAAATCCAGATATTGTCTCTTAAAGACATGAACCCGGGTAAAACTCCCCAAACTTCAGAAGAAGCTCGATGGTCAACTGAGCGTTGGTTTAAAACACAGTAAAATACACAATTTTTAGGCGTACATTTTGTTAGAAGTTTGGTATTCTTGTGATGATATCATAATCGGATCGGATATGTCACTTGTGTGATTGGGTGTAATAGTAAAATGCTTATTTCTATAAATATGTTTTGAAGTACACATTTTGTTAATTAAGTTTTAAAAATGCTATGCTCGACTAAAAAAATCCCAAAATGCTTATACCTTTCACCAAATAAACAAAAAGGGTTGATATCATATTTGAAATTTTCTATTTCTCAGTTTAAATACAATTGTTTTAGTCTTGCATAATTAGGGTCTTTTACTCCTCGTTGCACTCTAAAATTATATAAATGTTTGATCTTTTAGTAACAATACTCGACGTACATTTCGATTCCAATTTTTTCCTTCCACATATCGTTGCAATTGTCCAAAAAAAAATTGCCGCCTACAACCAATATTTCTGGGTCCGCCACTGGTTGTAGCTCAAACAGTATAATTGTTTTTTCCTGAACAACTATATAATTGTTGTTCGCGGTTTCTTGTCATGTTTTGTCCATTTTTCTTCATTTTGTCATCATTTATCCTTTTCCTGCACAATAAGAAAAATACACATAAAAAGACATATTCTTTTGCCATTTAGTACTATTGTCTACAAAGTGGTAATGATGACTACTGTACCATAACAGGGGTATTGCTATTTACACTCCATCCCAAACTTACAAGGGGAGCTTCATGATTTATGCAACACAAAAAAGTGTAATACTCCCTTCGTCTCAATTTAATTGTTAGGAGAGAGAAATCACAAATTTAATAAAAGTGTGGCCACTTTAATTTTCAACCACACGAATAGAATATTCCCTCTTTAGATTCTCTAGTTTTGACCAAAAAAAGAAAGTGGACAATCCACCCTTTTGGTTTGAAATTAATGCAATCCAGCATTTGACAGTAAGCAATGGTATATTTTTGTCTGTAGTATATTGTCTCATCTAAAAGTAAGATGCAATTTATTTCTCCTTTGACAAAATTAAATACTGGTCACCTAAACACTTGTTCTTATTAATACTCACTCCCTCAATACCTATTTTCAACAAAGAAACACACATACATTACACTCACCATCTTCCACTGTAGA